>JAADJG010000277.1:0-90055 GCA_012932025.1 Fusarium austroafricanum | reverse complement strand
TCGTGCTTAAGCACGATGCTGTGCGAGCTGTCCAAACTGCCATCAAGTACGCCACACCCGAACAGAGGAAGCAGATCGCCCGCGAACTCAAGGGTACATATGCTCAGCTTGCTGAGAGTCGATATGCCAAGTTCTTAATTGGAAAGCTTTTAGTTCAGAATGATGAGGAGATTCGAGATATTATCATCCCCGAGTTCTACGGCCGTGTCCGAAAGATGATCAACCACGCCGAAGCATCATGGATTCTTGACGACATTTATCGAGGTGTTGCGACAAAGGAGCAAAAGGCTATCCTTCTTCGCGAGTGGTATGGCCCTGAGTTTTCTCTCAAGGAGCTCACAAAAGACACAAACCCCACCGCCGATCTCAAGGCCATCCTTGAGGCTGAGCCCAGCAAGCGCGGCCCTATCATGAAGAGTCTGGTCGATATGATCGGCTCTCTTGTCAACAAGAAGATGACCGGCTTCACCATGCTCCACGACGCCATGTTCCAGTACTTTTCCAACACCCAGATTGGCACAGAGGAGTTCACCGAGTTCTTTGAGATGGTCAAGGGCGATGAGAGTGGAGATTTGTTGAAGAACATGGCCTTCACTCGCAGTGGTGCCAAGCTCACATGCCTGCTCCTCGCTCATGGCTCCTCAAAGGACCGAAAGCAGATCCTCAAGACTTATAAGGACACCTACCTCCTCATGTCTGGCGACATCTGGGCCCACCTCATCCTCCTCACTGCTTACGATGTTGTTGATGACACCAAGCTGACTGCAAAGACCGTCTTCCCCGAACTCCTCGGCGAAGGCGAAAATATTGCCCAGAATGTTATCGCTACAGCCAACAATCCCTTTGCCAGGACAACACTTCTTTACCTTTTTGAAGGCTTGGCCAAGTCTCTCTTCCCTGCTAGTCAGTCGTTCGATGTCGAGCTTCTCAAAGAGGTTCACGAGATCCGCAAAACAACAAGTAAGAAGGATGAGGACATTCGACGCAATGAGCTTGTTACTGCCGTGTCGCCCCAGCTCATCTCTGCCATTGCAGAGGCACCTAGTGAGCTTACTGCCACTGCCTTTGGCTGCCAGCTCATCACCGATGTTCTTCTCTCAGGAGCTGGTGACAAGCAGGCGGCTCTGGAGGCTATTGCTCAATCGGCCAGCGGTGACCCCAGCCAAGAGCCTGCTGAGGACGATCTTCAGCCTCAAGTTCACATCTCACGGACGCCTCACGGTGGTCGTATGCTAAAGTCGCTGATCCAAGGAGGCAAGTACGACAAGGCGGCCGGCAAGATTATCCCCATTGACCCTCCTCTGAAATTCTCCAACATTCTGTACCCCGTTATCAAGGAGCACATTCTGGACTGGGCAACCGGTCCCAGCTCGTTCGTTGTCGTTGGTCTCCTTGAGGCCGGTGACTTCAGCGAAGTGGACTCGCTCAAGAAGACGCTAAAGAAGAACAAGAAGACTCTAGAGAAGGCTGCGACAGAGGAGACAGCAGAACAGAAGGTGGCGCGTGAGGCTCAGGAGGCTGCACCTAAGGGAGCTAAAAAGGGCAAGAAGAAGAACGACAAGCCTGTGGGTAATGCTGGTAGCAAGCTTTTGTTGGAGAAGTTGTAAGGCAATAGTTTGGAGAGATTGGACCATGGATAGAGATGGGGTGTTTTATTTATCATATATCAGGCGTATAAAACTGGGTGTTTTTGACAATGATATCACGGACTATGATATGCTCCTTGCTTGTCTATCTTGTAGCAGCCCCTTAGTTGAGGTGATTAGCATTGATTCTTGTGAAGCAATAACAGAGATGCACGAAGAGGGAGCAATTGTATAAAGTCACCCATCCACATGTTGTCCCCTGGGCACAGTTATGATGTGCCACAGGTAAGGGTCACAGACAAGTCGCACATGGCAGTGAAGCGTTTGCATGCTAGCTTTTCCCACTCTGTTGAGGCTCCTGCGGATGTTGTTCCCTAGTTGAAGACTTGTGGTAGTGAAAAGTAGTCGTCGAGTTGCTTACAGCAATGGCCTGGCTGTACGTTAAGTACCTTTGTATAGAAGAAGTAGTATAGAGGAAGAAGACTTCTTCTATACTTTATAACACTATTCATTGGTATTTCTAGTTTCATTTTCAGTGTTTTGTTTTGAAACTTTGCGTCTGGTTCAGGAAGTGCACAAAAGAGTACAATGTAGGCAGAAGGTGTGACGGGGGATCCTCTGCGTAACTCTGTGTTGCAATGGCAGATAAAAGTACTACAACGATCAAACGTTTCATGCTTTCTTACTTAGGTATGTAAGAGAGAAGAGAAAACTAGCTAGGCGTATTGATGTCAACATCCAGAGTGTAAGGGGATATATAGAAAGGCCGACCTTCGTTCTTTTTCTAGTATAGAAATTGCGTTATATATTTACCGTCACAATAGCTTGAATTGATTGAAATGTATATTACATAATTACTATCTCCAACGGCGCATCCACAAGTTACTTGACGTGTAATTTGCTTCATTGTGTTCTATCTGGGATTCCATGGCTTGCAAACCGGTTCCACGAGGTAGTCATTCGCTTCAAATGGATACCTAATAAATCTGTTATTATCACTAATTACCTATACTGAAGGTACACTCGAGTACTCCCCTATGAGTTTGGCTTCTTCGTGACTCTAGGTGACAGTGATGAGGCAAGTTTGCCTGACAGCTGCTGACAACTGGCAAACTTCCTTTTCCTCCACTCCTTCTGCTTTTTGGCGTAACCAGCACCAACTCACGCAACGTCACAAACTTAATCGCTTCCTCTCTCCTCTATTCTCACTTGTCCTTCTCCCCTCTTCGCTCAATTGTTGTGGCCTTTTTGTTAAGTCAGCGGTAATATCATCCCGCTTTTAAGAGGAGAGAGACGGACTCTCGCCTGGTTGTCTTCTCCTCATATTCACGGAAGCTGCGATACTATATCAAACGAACTTCCCCAAGGTGACTACAAACGCAAACCGAAACTACCTACACCCAACGGGGAACAATAACGACAAACTTATATTTCCTTTTCTTCTTTCACTGACCGTTTGTGTCCCTCCTCTTCTCTGTCTGTCGGCATGGTCAAGAATCTATATGCCCGGCATAAGGAAGAATGCGACGCTGACAGGGAATACTACGAATGTAGCGACTTCGGCTTCGAATACAAAGGCTGCTGCTCTCATGATCCATGCAACTGGCCTCGTGGCTGTCGCGATATCTTCGGTTCAAGACCCACCAGGAGTCTTTCCACCCTTGGAAGCGAGACCACTGCAGAGAGCACTGACTCAGAGATGACTGCTTCCGAGAGCTCTCTTTTGACTCGAAGAAGGACCTCCTCCACCGTGAGCATGGACGAAGATAATGAGGAAACAACTTATAGGCATAAACACTCGAAAACCATGACGGACTCGGGCACTACCATCACAGTTCCTAACCCGAATCGAGTCACGGTAACCAAAAACACGCTTATCTTCACCAGCAAGTTGCCTTCCAGCATCACACCTGTCGAATCAATTACTGGGACCCGAACCGGTACAAATGTCTTTACACTCCCAACTGCCCCTTTGGAGAGTACGCCTGGAGTAAATCCTACCGAGACGGGGACTTCGAACACTTCCCCTGAGAACAACTCTGGAGGGCCTTCAATCGGGCTGATTGTTGGAGGTGTGGTTGGGGGTATTGCCGCCTTGGGTCTTGTGGTTCTCGCAGTGATACTTCTGCGCCGTCGAAAGCACAACGAGGAACAATTTGTCGACAGTGCTGATGGGCCCTATAACTTCGATGAAAAGGAAGAAAAGAGTTACCTGGGCCGGGTGTTGTCACGCAATGCCAATCAGAAGAACCCCGATCCATTTGCACCATTTGGAGGTACGTTACATCGATATGCAGCATCAGACTCGTCATCCGAAGTGGTCAAATCGTTTCCGAAGCAAATGCTAAAACTACTCTACAGGCCGTATCGACAGAGTAGACGATCCCCTCCGCCCACCCAGTGGCACTTTTGAGATGGATGCAACAGAAAATGTTGTCCATGAGCTTCCTACAGCTACTTTCGGCGACGCCAAAGCAAAAGAGTCTCAGCCAGGAGATCATGTGGCTGGCAGCCAGGCAGCCAATCCTGCCTTAACTGGACATTCTGGTGCCCCTGCATACCCTGTTGACCCTCGTTCCAACCTCAACGCAACTATGGAAGATCGCCAGCAGAAGCAATTTGTCAACCACTGGAACCAGTATCGAGCTCTCGGAGAGAGCGCACGTCAAGTTTAATGGATTTACGGAAGTTTAAGAATTCAGGTGTCGTTTGCCATTGACAAGGTCAATACGAATATTCACAAGCATTTGCTGGCGTTGTGCGGAGAATAGTTTCTCTTTTCTCCCTTTCTTCTTGTACAATATGATTCGCTAGTTGGAACCCGAATACTACAGTAGGTTGAGACACTCCGAAGGTGGCGTGCAGATCTGAGCCATGAGAAAGCCTCCCCCTCATCATACTGACATGCAGGTTCTTCTATTGGGCAACAATAGCACACACTCGGTAGTTCATTCTTCCCGCCTGCGGCCCGCTCCTCGGGGCTGAATGGGGCGAGCTTCCGTTTCTGTTGTATCACATCATTACTTGCTTATGGTGGAGAGCTTACTGTCTGACTGTGACGGTGCCTCTCTACTTCTCTAGGTGATGACAACCATTCGACTCGAGTTTACTATATGCCGAGGGTGCCTGTAGGGCATTTCCCCCGCTTGACACCCTACAAGATACGAAGATCGGCCAATCCGTGCTAATATCTGACAATACATGCATTACCTGTCATATCGCTGACTAGTTTCACCACAACTGCCTCGTCCTCGACATGGACCTATCATGACTCTTAAATCCTACACAGTGTTCTGCCAAGGTGAGGGGTGGTGGCATATCGAGCCTATCTAGTATTGCCAGCCAAGACACAACAGCATTGTGGCTTCAGCTGAATTCGGATACCACGAGCAGGAGAATCTGACCAACAGATACGAGGCAGTGTCCGGGTCACCAGGATAATTGGCATATAAGAGTCGCTGAGAGACCATTGCCTTGGCCGAAATATTCAGCTTTCAGTTCTAAACTATCTTCACTCTATCTTCTCTGCATCGCTCTTCAGAATGCCTTCTCAACAGCAATCCAAGCAAGGAATCCTGCCACTGGAGGATGGATTACACCATGAAGCAAAGCAAGATGCCTCTGCCGCCCCTAAGCGCATTGTCATCTGCTGTGACGGTACCTGGCAGTCTTCAGTCTCTGGCCTGAAGAACATTCCCTCCAACGTGACAAGACTTGCCCGCTCTGTTGCTCGCAGCGGAAAAGATAACGATGGAAAAGTCTGGCAACAGGTCGTTTACTACGACGCCGGTATTGGCACTGGCGATCTAGGACAGGCAGAGGCCAATCGACAGGGAGGTGCAGGCATTGGCTTTGTGGGAAATGTCATTGAAGCCTACAACTTCATCGTCCTTAATTATAACATCGGGGATGAAATCTTCTGCTTTGGCTTCTCGCGTGGAGCTTATACAGCTCGTGCGGTGGCAGGTCTCGTCACTGACATTGGAATCGTCTGCCCTAAGGACCTGCAAGATTTTCCAGATCTTTATGCCCTCTACCAGAAGAATCCAGATGGCTTCCATTTCCGCAAGTCACAGGCTTACATGGAATGGGTCAACGGTGTGCCATCCAAGAAGGAGGCCAATGGGGGTTCTCAAATCCAGTCTGAGTGGGAGAGCCCTCCTCACCACGATGCCCCTGAGTCGTCGAGATTTGTCAAGGTTGTTGGTGTTTTTGACACTGTTGGTAGCTTGGGTATCCCTGACTTGCCTTGGACTCGCTTCAATCTCAAGTTTCTTGAGAAGACTGTTGGCATCGCTGACCCTGGCTTCCACAACATTCATCTCAGTCCTTGTAAGTCCTTGGCGTACTAAGAGTTACACATTCAGTACTGACGCTTCTACATACATTCAACATGCGTACCATGCACTGGCCCTCGATGAACACCGAGCACCTTTCTCACCTAGTCTCTGGCACTTCCCAGCCAGCAACGACCAGAGTGCCCCAAAGCCTGCAAAGAACATTGAGCAACTTTGGTCTGATTGGGAGAAGATGCAAAATAATACCAGCGCAACTAAGAAACAACTTCAAGATGCATGGGGCGCTGTAGTTGATGGCGAAATGTATGAGTACCTCAAGGACAATAAGTCAGAGCTGCTACAGGTTTGGTTCCCGGGTGTGCATATCAACATTGGAGGTGGTAATGATGATCTTCTCACTGATAAGAAGAGTGATCTCGAGCGTGGGTCCCAAACAAACTGCAGCCTTGAGCATAGACTGACAGAAGTAGAAATTGCACTCATCTCCTTCGGCTGGATGTGTGAACAAGTCGCCCCCTATTTGCAGTTCGTCGAGGACGGCAGTTTGGTCGATTTGGGCAAATTAGCAGTCCAAGACCGTTACAACCTCCTCAAACCTCTCTTAACAAATATTCAAAATGGAGATGAGAAGGACTTCGGCCCCGGACCACTGTCCAGTCGCATCGCGGCCTCTCTAGACCGCACAGGCATCAAAAAAGCGGATGTGCGAAAGATCCCAGAAGAGACGGTCAGCGGCTGGGCAACAGGCCCTATCGTCGACAGCTTCACAGGAGCCATGATCGCCGGCGGTTCTATCGACAGAGTACCCGGCAACTACACCAAGGACGACAAGGGACGCGAGTTGGGCGAGACGTATGAGATGATCCACCCATGTGTAAAGTACCGCATGAACAAAATCCCTAGCTACAAGCCCAAATCTTTGCGTGGATTTGAGAGAACTACCTATAGTGGCAAGGGGTATGTGTGGACAAAGGGCAATGTAAAGATTCCCGAGTTTGTGATTAAGACGGGAGATGCTTTCTCGAGACATGTGGCTGAACAGGATCGCAGTGCCGGTGGTAATGCAAGGGAATTCCTCAAGTCAATTGATACGGTTTTGGTTTGATTTTGATTGTTATTGGGTTCTATATATATATCGATATGTCGGTGCGTTTCTGAACGAGTGATTGACGTCTGGGTAATTTCCAGTTGTCAGAAGGTAGTTCTTTAACGGTTTTCAGACCAAAGTCTCTTTTACCCACCAAAGTCAAAGTTAGATCTCATCTAAACGAGCGATCTGTGTATGCCATTAGATAACACTCGAGTCCATGCATTCGTCTATGGGGTAGTTCTTGTCTATAAAAAGGGCACAACGAGAAGGATGTTTCCGTTGACTGAACATATGTGGATTATCAAGCGGATGAAGAAGTCCTGACGTTTAACTGGAATAGTGCATCAAAATCAACCTAATATACTCACTTACTCACTCACTGTCCATAACTCTACTCACCAGAATTGAAGCAGATTGGTTTATTAGTCTTTGTCATAAAACATCAGTGATACAAGAAGAACAAAGTGCCCAAAATTCTACCCAGGCGCAGGATTGACTGTCTTGACAGCATGCCTGGATAAATGCAAAGGAATCATTCTGGGTTCCCTGGATACAATATGCGGTGTCCCTTTTCCCCGCTATGCGCCTCAAATGCAAGATAAGCCGTCATCCCCGAGAGTTATATCTCCCTTCCCAAATTCTTTTTCATTCTTCGAATCTTGAAATAAACATATGTGTCAACCACCCAGAAAAAAGCCAACCTGTGAAACTACGCTGGTTCTTGGAAGAGGAAAGTCAAATCTAGTCTCGCTGCTGAGCAAGCTCTTCACCTAGTCTGAAGCTTGGAGATCTCGTCGAGGAGATCCTGAAGGTCTTGATCCGAGATCTTGTCGGCCAGTGAAGGGATGAGTGTCTTGGCCTCGTCGGCTCCTTCGCAGCATAGGGAGCCTTAGGATAGTCTGTTAGTACTCCAAGGTATACGAATAATGATTGCGTATCAAGAGCCACCATACCCAGTTGTGCGCGCTCAAACTTGGCGAGGTTCTTATGGGCGCTCAGAAGGCGTTCGACAGCTTCTACGTTCTCTTTTTGCGTGAATCGAGCAAAATTATCCAGGTAAGTAAGAGTCGCGTTCAACATCCTATCAACCATCAGCTCTTTCGCCCACGGTCCTGCAGTCACTGTGGGTATTTACTCGGTGTTGTTGACATTCCTGCGATCGTTCTTTCGCTTGGCGTGGAGGGCATTTAGAACCAGAGCGGCTTCGGAGAGTGTCAAGGTGTCGACATCTTGGAACTCGCCGAGGTTGAGAACTGCAGAGGCTTCCTCATTACCGGGAGCCGCGGGCTTGGGCCTAGAGGTTCGGGCATGAGTGACCCTCTTAGGCTGGGCAGGCGTTGGGATTTGCTGATCCTCCATCGCGAGGGAGGTTATATAGAATGCGCTGAAATTGGAGGCTCGATCGCGTGGTATTCGATTATTTGAGCTCAATGCGCGGGTATTGAAGGAAAGTTGGCAAGCGCAAGGGTGTTCGCTTGAAGAAGTCGAGTAAATTATTATTGAAAGTTAGCTAGAGGAGATCGGAGGCTGAAAGGAAGAACAAAGACAATGTACGTACCCCAGCTTAATTAGTGGGGCTGTTCTTTAGGCCAGGTACCTACCTCCCTGAGGAACTGAGGTGCTTGCTTTCGGTGATGGCGTCGCGTGGCTGAGAGCAGCTTGTCAATCTGTCAACCCTCTATCAACGAACAACGAGAAATAAGGGGCTTTGGCGAGCTATTATACGCGACAAACTCTTAAGCATAGTCCCTAAACTTGTAGGTACCTCTGCAGACTCTTGCAACAGATACCTACTTACTCTGTCACTCACAGGCTCATCTCATCCCCATCTCTCACCCTTGTTCATGGTCTCCCCTCTGATATAAATGGACTGGTGAGATTTAGGGGCAGAAGACTTCAACACCAGAATACTCCATGACATAAACAGACACAAGGAATCATGTAAAGTCAACTCTTTAATCAGTCTAAATGACCCATGACTAACCACAAGTCAGGACTATCTTTGCTCTCATCGTCATCAACAAGGCTGGCGGTTTAGTCTACAACAAAAACTTCCACGATGGCCTCCAACAAATCAGCACAAATGACTATCTAGTGCTTGCTGGAACATTTCATGGGTATGTATTTAGCCGACTCTGACAAAATATCCCCTATCCCTTCACAAGCACACCAGAGCTTACATCACATGCAGTGTTCATGCCATCACGGCCCGTCTCAACCCAGTCAAGAATCTACCAGGCGCAACGCCTCCAGGAAGCAGACCTGAGCCTTCATCAGGCTTAGAAGTTCTTGAGACGGAAAACTTCCGAATGCAGTGCTTCAACACCATGACAGGGACAAAGTTCCTCCTCTTCACCGACACAACACAAGCGAATGTGGATGTCACTATCCGCAGGATCTACGATCTCTATTCCGACTACGTCATGAAGAACCCGTTCTATTCTCTCGAGATGCCTATCCGGTGTGATATCTTTGACAGGAAACTGCTGTCATACATCAGGGAGATCAATAATCGATAGACGGGTGTTGGATGGATTCACGGAGTAATCGGGATAAATGCATATATCGTAATGGCTTTGATCTTCTTATCATCTAAACCCCCATAGCATGTGTCTATTGTACAGTTACTGCAATGTTGACAAAGCTGGATCGCAATCTACTATGAAGTATCCATCTTATCTCCATCGCCTTTCTTGCCGCCCTTATCTTGGTCCTTGCTGCTCGATCCCTGACCTTCATCTTCCTCCTTGACGTCACCAAGCGAAGCCTTCTTGGCAGCCTCCTCTTCCTCTCGAGCAGCCTTCTCCTGCCGAGCCTTCTCTTCCTCCATACTCATGCGCAGAGCAAGGGCAAGTTCAGGCTCCATCGCGGGATCGAAACCGAACTCGAACTCATCATTGCTGCCACCTGCGCCTCCAGCGCCGCCAGCTCCGCCAGCGTTCTCTCCAAGAAGGATGGGGGTCGAAATGAGTTGGTCACTAAGAAGCTTGCTGCTAGGGGGGATGACCACCAAGTGGCAGCCTTCATTGGTCTTGACGGTGTCGATAAAGAGTTGCAGCTTGTTCTTAGTGCTATCGTCATCGAGATCGCCGAACAGGATAAAGTCGACCGAGATATTGGCCTTCTTCATCTTCTTGGCGAGCGTAGTGAGCTCCTTCTCTGACTCCTCAACTGGGGAGCAGACGAAGACTATTATTCGTTGACGCTGGGATCGGTTCTGGCGATGCTTCAAAGCAAGCTAAGGAAGGGTCAGTATATATGTCTTGACAAAATATCCGAAAATGTTGAAGACATACAGTAGCCACCTGGATACCCGTCTTCAAGTGGGAGGAGCCCCCAATCTTCTTCTTCGTTCGATGCAGGCCCTCGAGGATCTTGCCTTGCTCAGTGGTGAGAGTCACCAGCACCTCAGGTCCTTTACCACCCATGCTCATCAGCCCAACAGACGACTCAGGGTTTCCTTGTGTAATGGTCTGGAAAGTGATGTTGACGGCGTCTACTTGCGAATCGAATCGGGTAGGTTGGTAGTCGCCATTTCTGCTGCTCTCACTGTTGTCAACGACAACCATAACCGCCTCGAGAACCATGCTGGGTATTGTCTTAGTTCTGCAATTAGAACAGGGTATCGTATGCGGCTTTGAGGGAGTAGGTCGAAGATTAATGTGTAGATGTTGATGTTGAGCTTCGTTGGAGATGAGAAGGCTAGAAGCAAGTGAAGCTCCCAGTGTCGTAAGGCAGTTCAGCCTGGCGGAGTGTAGCTATGTGGCACGAAGTAGCGCTACTTGGTTACCGTAGAGATCGATGCGTGCAACTGTGTAGCTCTACTTTCTCTTGGAACTCTACCAAATGCTTGCGTCAGGGAAGCTAGTTGGCTTACCTAAGGGTCGAGACCCACATACTTTGTTTACTTCCCGTCGAGATCCACCTTTCAACAACGCGCCTGGGAATTGCAACTTCCGATACAAATCCAGCACTTTTTTTTTTACAATCACCAGTAAACACATAGAACGCATTCACAAAACAAAATGGCTCCCGTGAGATCGAGAAAGAGAAATTCTGACCAGCATCCTGAGTCTCCTCTTAAGAAATCCATGATGGAACGAGTCCCCCTACACAGTGGAAGCGATGCGTCGCAACCTCGAAGTCCCATCAGGAAGCGAACGCCTGGTACTATCACGATGGTACAAAAGCAGGCCATGATTGATAATATGCAGCTCGAGAGTATGAGATTTTCAGCACAACAAAAAAAGCACGCGACTGACCAGACCTAGTCACTGAACGCGCTCGACGATTAAGAGCCCAATACAATTACATGGCAACGACTGTTCGTTCTCGTATCGAAATGCGACTCAACCGAGTTCCCATGTCAATGAGAAACGTCAAGATGGGCGATTTACTGCAGAAATATCTAGATCAAGAGCAACAACGAGCCGCGAAATCAGCTGCTCAAAGGAAACCACCAACAACACGGGGAGCGAGCCCACCAAAACAAATTCAGACTACAGCTCATAGTTTAAAGCCCGCGGCGCGTACACAGAAGCGCATAAGGTATGCACAAGATTGGATTTCTGAAGAAGAAAGAAAGTCATATCCTGACAAAATATATAGTGATGCCATCTCAGGAGATAAGGAAAATGAGGTCGAGCATAACGAGATGGCTAAGAAGAGGGCGCGGGCTGCAACAACCACAGACGTGTCTCATTCTCGCCCTGGGCAGATTTTGTCGCCAACTTCTTCCAACTCGCGAATGGCAAACCGGCCGGTATCACCTGTTAAGTCTGCCATTGCACGACCTGCTTCACCGTTGAAACGACCGGCTACCGCTTCAGGTATGCTTTCAAGCATGGTCGAAAAGGCCAAGGCTACACGAGCCGGCGTTACACGAAATACGACAGCGAACTCGAACATAATCTCGAGCTCTACCAACAGCACTGCTGCGACTAGAAATAAGAAAGCACCTGCTCCCACCACCACAACATCGCGGGCCCCTACCTCCCGACCAGGTACACGAACAACGCGTAGATCTATTGCGAACAGCGAGTCCAGCGAGTCCAGCAATGGAACCGTGATAAGAAAGGGAGCTGCAGCCAAGAGTGCACCAGTCAGAAAGGGAACTACGACGTCACGTAAGGGAACAACAGGGGCAGTTCGCAAAACGACAACAAAGACCAATTCCTCCACAGCAAGCACAGGTACAGGACGGACTTTGCGAAAACGAGCATAGAATGCTCCTTAACGAAGACGGATACTGTTGGTGTAATGATTGTCTTTATACATGCACGGTACATGGTGTATTGGCGTTTTGGAGGGGAATGATGGTGTACAGGAAAGGCTCCATGTCACATTATGATGTTCTTTTGAAACTACATATGCCTATGAGAAACAAGAGCGCGAGTGTTTTCAGAAAATACTCCCTGGGCTTTTCAATCACGAATGCCTTTTGGTATCTGTCCCATCCTATGAACCGCCCTTCTTCTTCTTCTTGTCTTCGACAAGTTCGATATGATCCTCCGGTATCTGCTTGTACTTCTCAAGCAAGAACTCTTCCAACTCAACGCTGACATCACCTTGCACAACAATTTCCTCTCCACCACCAGGAAGCTTGGTAACTGAAGATCCAGTAGCAAACTTCTTGCCGAGATCCTTAGCGACCTGTGACCTTGTTCAGTATAGGGTATTCGCCTAGTGAGCCTGGGAAACCCACCTTCTTCAGCTCCAGGTCAAACGACTCGAGTCCTATCACGGCTGTGACAAACTTCTTCTTGTTTCGCTCAATGCGCTTAATCGTGACAACGCTCTTGGCTAGCAGATCGGCGTGCTTTGCCTCAGCGGCTTCTGCTTTGGCGGTCTTCTTCTGAGCATCCTTTGCAGCTCGTTTCTGGGCTTCGACGGATAGTGATGCAGTAGCAGCCTCAAGGGCCTCTATAAAACTGAGTGTTATGGCGTGTCCACACTCGAGGCATTTGGGGTTTCGTACCTGCTGACCAGATACGGTTGTAAAGCTCTGGTTCGTTCTTCTCTAGCCATTCCTGGCACTTCTTGACGGTTCCGCCATACTCGCAGTACTACTTGGTTGATTACTCAGTTGGAGGGGTTCTCTCGAAGGTATGTGGGCTCGTAGAGGGGGTTGTTACCTCTGGCGGTAGAGTGCAGACTGCATACATGGGTGTGGTCAGTTATGTTGATTCTCATTTTTGCATTATAGCCAAGCCATGTGTAAAAGAACTTACCACCACAGTAGGTGACAATGCGGCCCTGGGGCTCACCCTCAGGTTGTTCTACGTCAGCCATAGAAATTTGAAGCTGTGGGTGATATCTGTACAGATACAAAAAAGACTTTCAAGCAAAAAGGGCTATGATATGGCGGTACGCGTTGCTCTGCTCGTGCTAGATTAACCTTGCTCGGCCTATGGCGGGGTAAATTTCATGGAGGGGCAGTCGAGCCGTCCTAAGGTGAGGTATAAGGCCGGAGCGGCGGTGGGGCAGCACTAACAATTTTGATGTACTTGCTCGACAATGTGAATGTCTGACTGAGGCACCAAAAATGGTCTCGCCAAGGCCAATTCACGTGCAGCATCTGGGAAGATTAATCCATGCAACGCGATGTGACGGGAACGACCAGCCTGCCTAGGTACATACTGTACCTACAAGTTGGTGACGTTGTCAATGAGGTTACATCGAAATGATATGCGCGCATGCTACCCACTGCTTGAGGCCCCCACGACACAAGGGAATGCGTACAGAACCAACATCATCAGCCTCTTTTAGATCGTCGCGGACTTGACCATAAACGACGTCACATGTATCATTCTCGCTACCTAGTTGCGACTTCTCTTACCCAAGATTGTAAAAGTCTGTCCGATTACAAAGATCAGGCAATATCGAATCGTATCTCGGCGGCTGCCTCATCTCTCAACGTTTGATCGATCAAACCATGGCCTCTCAAGATGGCCACCCTCATTTCACACTGAACTATTGACGGCCAGTGATGCATCCATACAAGGCTGCGCTCATTCAATGACATCCGAGTTTGTTCGGAAACCACCCCTTTGGGCCGGCTCTGTTGCATGACTTGTATCAATTGGGAGACCATATGGTCTCTCTGTTCATGCGTCTGGGCAGTGCTATCACAAATGTTTCTGCATTCAAGCAACTGGAGATATGCAGGCCAAGAAGCAGTTAGCCGCCGACGAAACAATTCCGTGGCTAATTGGACCTACAGCTACGATAATGGGCCAATCGTCTCTCACGGCTGTCACCGTCATCACAGCTTTCGCGCGCGCAACAGGTTCAACCCCTGTCAATCGCTGTCAACCAAAAATAGAAATCCACGATCATGTATTCCATTGGCCGATTTTCATTATTAGTTGTTCGATAGCGGGGATCAACCGACCTCGCGACCGGGATGAATACTACCTTGATGCAACCTCTTCTCGTCTTGTCTACCGCCAACAAACCTCACATTGCTCTCGCAGCCTTGTGTGCCAGTCAGGTTCTTCAGCAGGATATTGGCGCTTCTAGTGTCCCCACCTCCGCCACGCTTCGTGAGCGGCACACTACCATATCTATCGATGTATCGACCCACCTGGACATGGAGTTGGGATGTGCTACTGCAAGTGTGTGCCGCCCAACTCAGATAGCCGCTCCAACAAGTCCGGGTGATTCTGGACCAGTCCTTGGGCTTTAAGACTATGACAATCCCCCGGCCAGCAGTCTGGCCTCCTTCTTCCCCATTCACTTCTTTCCATCTTCAGCCTTCCGTGCTGTGTCACTTCGCAGATCTGTATAGAGGCTTCGTTGATCGAGGCATCCTGTCGTTTTCACACAACTTAATAGTGACGCCGGTCGTCAACCAAACCCTACTATAACGACTAATACACATAGCCTTTTTGCTGCGTTAAGCCCCCGGGCAAGAGTCAGATATCGGGAATAACTGACAGAGATACGCAATATGGCTGATACACAAAACCGATACTACCCCCTGGACTCTTCGCTGGTCCGGAAGCACAGGGGGAGACTTAATCCTATAATTGAGGAGGATAGCGACGATGGTATGGTTCAGAATGGAGGTCGTAGGACAAGACGCGCCGGTAATGCTCAACTCAAGATTGAGGCATGGTTAACACCGATGAGCGACCACTTCCCCACACCAAGAGGAATGAACTACCTCTCCGCTCCTATTCTTCCATCATCACCTTCGACCGACTCAGCTGCCGATACTTCACCAACTACTTCTAGCAACCCCTGGAATCGCCAAAGTGTTGCTACTGAGGCCACTGAGTTTGAGGACCTTTACGATGTGACGGATGACGAGGAAGATATGCTCAAGCGGAAGGCGTCTGCCAAGTCGAGGCAGGCCCCGACAAAGCAGCCGACTCCGCTTGTTATCCCAGCAACACGCGACAACTTTGCTGAGACATGGTCCGCTGTGGACAACATGAAGAAGTCGATGACTTCTCCAGTGCCTCTGACTCCCTCTGTCAAACTCACCATGTCGCCTGCTCAAATGGAGTTCATGCACGAACAGCACGCTGCAGAGACACCAACCATGTCGGCCCCTCCGTCTTTGGATGGTAGCTTGACTTCTGAGCAGCTTGCAGCCATGAGCGCACCGCCCACGCCCATCATTGGTAATGAAGACTCGGTTACCGAAGATGCTTGGGCTGGGGTTCAACTCCAGCCTGGTGCTCTTGCTACTCTCCACGCCCTTGCTAGCGGCGAGGAGAACCTTCATGAACAGCCGTCTCAGGTTCTTGAGATGCCTGAACATCAACCAGCCCAACCAACTGTTGAGATGCGACAACAACCACTGCGACTCATCACCAGCTTTCAGTCGCAGCCGGCTATCAGCAGGGCATTCTCTCCCAACACTAACCGTCAGTCTCTTGCCGACTTGACAAAGCTCGACATTCCATCCCCTGGTGGCTTTTTTTCTGGTCTGTCTCCCCGAAGCCGAAATACATGGCACATGCCCTCCAAGTCCCCCGAGGACATGCCACCACCTACTTCAACCACCGCTGAACAGTTCTATCGATGTCCCTGGAATATGAATGCTTCGGTTCCCCCTGTCCCCAAGCGTAAGGAACTTGTCGAGGACTTTTACCGTGGCGTCAGGTTCACACCCGCTCCCGCTGAACCTATCGTTGAGCAAGTAGTTGAGCTCAAGGAGGAGGATGACTTCTCGGATGACATGCCTACTGCTCGGCCCGTTTTTGAGCACAAGACTGCCCCCTCTACTGTCGAGTCTGCCAATGCCCCAGCTTCTCCTCAGGCCGAGGATGTTCCAACTGAGATCGTTGTCGATTATGATCCCGACTATGCTCGCAAGCAGCAGAAGGAGGCTCTCTCCCATCTTGATCGCACTGAGCTCTGGCTCATGGCCCAGCGATCTTACCTTCGCGGTGTTCAGGATGATGACTCCGGGGATGATGGTGGCCTTAACACCATCACTGAGGAGGCTGAGGAAGAAGTCGAGTCCCCCAAAGTTCAAACTGAGCTTCCTCCTCTCAAGGTTCAACCAGAAACTTCCATCGTTCCTGTCAAGAAGAGCGTTCGCTTCTCCAACCTTGTCTCAACATCTGATCACCCCAAGCGTCTTCCTTCCATGCTTGTCCGCCAGGAGTCTGCCTACTACCGAGCATTCCAAGATTACATCATTCGCAACCAGCGCCAGGATGTGTTTGTTCACCAGCTTGCTCGATTTGAGGCCATTCAGGCTCAGCGCGTTTCCCTCAAGGAATCTCACCGCAACCAGCTTCTGGGAAAGTACCAGCTCAGCGTTGTTCCCCAGTCCGCCAAGAAGCGACTCAGCGCCAATGTTGCTCGCGGCGATGACAACATCATTGACGACCCCGAGAAACTTCGCCGAGAGAAGGAAGTTGAGGCCATGAACCAGATGACCGTTGCTGCCTGGCATGTTGCCGCTATGAAGATGCTCAACGGTGGTCGTCTGATCTCTGCTCCAGTGACCAAGCGACTCGCCCGCCTTTCACGGGCCGCTCCTGGCAAGGGTGGTGCTACTCGCCAGCGCGCCAGAGTCCTTGATCTTGGTGGACAGGCTACCTGTGACTGGGCATGGCACTGCGCGCTCCAGTTTCCCAACACCAAGGTGTACACTGTCACCACCAAGTCTATTCGTCAACTTTCTAACTGCAACGTCCGCGGACCTCCTAACCACCGTCAAGTTGCCGTTGAGAAGTTCTCTCGTCTTCCATTCTCAGACAACCAATTCGATCTCATTTCTGCCAGAGAGCTTCACAGTATCCTCAAGCTCTTTGGTGAGAATGGTGAAGACGAGTGGGACACTTGCCTCAAAGAGTGCATGCGTGTTCTCAAGCCTGGCGGCTACCTTGACTTCTCGCTCTTGGACTCGGACATTATCAACGCTGGCCCCGTCGGATTAGCCAAAAGCGTTGAGTTCGGTTTCGCCCTCAAGACTCTGGGTTATGACCCCAACCCCACCAAGCTGTGGCTCGGCCGTCTGGCCCGCGCCGGCTTCCAAGACACACATCGCATTTGGATGTGTCTGCCTATGGGTGCCAGGCGAAGCATGTACAAGCCTCCCACTCCTCCCCTGAAGGACAGCCCCAATGGTCAAGACGTTAAGACTTGCCAAATGGATGCTATGGTGATGGGAAGTAGTGATGATATTGCCAGCGCTTGCAGCATTGCTGGCGGCTGGAACTGGGAGCGATGGCTGCTCCGCTGTGAGATGGAGAAGGTTGCTGGCGAGCTTAGACTCGCGGACACTACTACTACCGGAACTGCTATGGAAGAGGCTGGCAAGTGTCTGGATGGTGTTGCTGCTGTGTTCGAGGAAGGCCGAAACTGCAAGTCCGGTTTCCGAATGCTCAGCGGTTATGCTCAGAAGCCTAAGGCTGGTACTGAGACCATTAAGATTGCTCTTCGCGAGTAATCTATCACATCTTGAAGATTCTCCTTTGTCAACATGCGCTCACTCAGCATCTTTCATATATAGATGATGTTTTTATATTTGGGATTGGAAATATGATGGGATACAATAACTAAGTATGAGAGATGATGGCATGCGTGAATGTCTTCACGCGTAATGGGGTGGTTAGGTTAGGTTTACGGGTTTGGCGAATGGGGTTTGGATATATCCATGTTATGTGCTTACAGATATCATTGTAAATACTTAGTGCAGAACATGGAGTTCTGATCCCACTTGACAGAACAAGGTCTCCATTTGTTTGATATCTAGAGTTTGAAAGAGATGGTGAAAACCAAAGGCTAAACCTCCAAGTAAAATATATCCACAAAGATCATACGACAACTCAAATCTTACCCAAACTTATGAGTAACTTCATGTGATCCTTGACAGATATTAGCCTTGTAAAGAACACAAACAGTACAGAGGCAGCCTTCAAAAGTTCTTGCCCAAGAGGATTGTGGCTAAGTGACCTACCTGGCCACAGATACAAGGAGTACTTTGACATCAAATTATATGCTAATCATCATCTCGCTATAGAGGATCTAACTACTATAATAATACGGCCAGCTACCTCTAAATCCCCTGAGCTATAGGTTGGATATAGAGATATCCTTCTATAACTATCTAGAGCTTCTTATACCTATAAGTATCTGACAAGGGTACTCAATTGTGGCGTAAGTCACTTTAGGCGAGGACTTTTGAAGGCTGCCTCTGTACAGTTGCTGCCTTCTGACATTGGCAATGAGAAAGCAGGTTTCAGGGTAGGCCAGTCCTGTATAATTTACGCCAGAGAAGGACCTGAGGGTGAACTACGAAAAGCGTATAGATAATACTAAAAAATCGGCGCTCAAACTTTATAAGAACCACGGGGATTAAGTCAATTTTCTATCTCGTCAATTCATTATCCAGTTGTCTCATGCTCCCTTGATATTTGTGGTGTTACAAGGAAGGAAGCTATTGGATGGATGTTGTTCTCAGAAGGGAAAGGCCGGGCGGGCAAAAAACGGGGACCCACCTTAACCGACAGCTTCAATCGAGCAGCTTCATGACCCATCATCATTGACGACTACACGGACGCCTAAGAAAAAACATCACCACCCACGTCACGTCGACATCCCACATCGGTTCGGTCCGTCCGCGCTCGCTCCGAATATCAAAACCTCATAATGTCGAACAACAACTGGCAAGAGGAGGCCATGCGCCGTCTCCGACAAATGCAGCAGGCCCGTGGTGGTGTTGGAGGAGGTGGCCCTCAGATGCCCCGAGCAGCCGGTGGCGCCCTCTTTGGAGGCCTGCTTCTTGCTGGTGGTGCTCTATTCTTGTCAAACTCCCTCTTCAACGTTGATGGTGGTCACAGAGCCATCAAGTACCAGAGGTTAACTGGTGTGAGTAAGGAGATCTACAACGAAGGTACGAGAAAATGGCCTCCGGAGGATTCGGCTTAGACGTTGACTGGAATAACAGGAACACATATCAACATCCCTTGGTTTGAGACCCCAATTGTGTACGATGTCCGAGCGAAGCCACGCAATGTTGCGTCCTTGACCGGAACCAAGGATTTGCAGATGGTTAACATCACCTGCCGTGTGCTCTCTCGACCCCAAATCGATGCTTTGCCCCAGATCTACCGAACACTAGGAACCGACTATGACGAGCGTGTACTGCCATCTATCGTTAATGAGGTTCTCAAGAGTGTTGTTGCTCAGTTCAACGCTAGTCAGCTCATTACACAGCGAGAGAACGTTGCTAGACTGGTTCGAGAGAACCTTTCTCGAAGAGCTGCTCGGTTCAATATTCTCCTTGACGATGTCTCCCTAACCGTATGTCCACATAATTTTATACCCGAGGAATAGTTCAAAACTAACATGCAATAGCACCTTGCCTTCTCACCTGAATTCACAGCTGCCGTTGAGGCCAAGCAGGTTGCCCAGCAAGAGGCCCAGCGAGCTGCCTTTATCGTCGACAAGGCACGTCAGGAGAAGCAAGCCATGGTTGTCAAGGCACAGGGTGAGGCTCGCTCTGCTGAGCTGATTGGTGAGGCCATCAAGAAGAACAAGGCCTACGTTGAGCTCAAGAAGATCGAGAACGCTCGCCAGATTGCTGCTCAACTCCAAGAGGCTGGCTCCAAGAACAGGCTGATGCTTGACTCTGAGGGTCTGGGTCTCAATGTGTTCGACAGTAATGAGAAGAACTAGGTGAATGATTGGGACGGGTGAACCGTGAAGGAGGAGGAGGAGAGATGTATTCGAGGTTCGATGAACTCTCCACTGTATGTCTACCGAAAGGGTTGTACGATTAGGAATAATGAGGTAGAAAAGCAAACTACCGATTCTGCTCTACTGCAAATGATAGACTATATTGTCTGTACGAGTTAAGTTTCAATAATGAAGGCGAAAGAAGGAATGTTTTGCATGTAAACGACACTGACCAACTGTTGGGATTCGTTCCGTAACGCATGCGAATAAAATGATTGAAGTCTTGAACATCGTGAATGGTAGAGTACCAACAGCAGGTAGACCAACCAAGCACTGTACCTACTTGCCTACCTAGGTACCTACCCAGGCAACAGCTCCATTCTGCTACAAAGGGTCGCCCCTCCCCCTCCGTGAGTAAGTGTTAGCCTGCAACCCCACCATGGATGGATTAATCAAGCTCAGTCAGCCCAACATCCGCCAATACTTTGACCTTCACATCAGCCTCGCATACTTGAAACCTGCACGGCACTTCCCTTTCTCTCTCTTTTCAAATCTCAATAAAAGCCCTTGAGCACACCAAACTCCAGTCTTTTTCAACAGCCGCCAAAATGTTGATCAAGTACGCCACATACCGAAACTCCGGCGTCATGCCGGCAAACATGAGAGCAAGCTAACCTCGTGATGAACAGGGTCCGTACGTTGACCGGCAAGGAGATCGAGTTGGATATTGAGTCAGACTACAAGGTAATTTTGGGATGAGCAATCTATATCAGTGGATCTAGACTTTTGAACTTGGACTGACCGCTTGTAGGTCTCCCAGATTAAGGAGAAGGTCGAGGAGAAGGAGGGTATCCCGCCCGTTCAGCAGCGACTCATTCACGGTGGCAAGCAAATGTATTTTACATAAGGCCCTTTGCACAAACCAAACATCCATCGTTTTTTAACTTACCATGCGCAGGACCGACGACAAGACCGCCGCCGAATACAACCTCGCCGCCGGGGACACTCTGCATCTCGTCCTCGCCCTTAGAGGTGGACGATGGCTAGCAGCATAAACAGTATCGAACAATTATTTGAACTGCCAGAGTGGACCGCATCCCGAACCGGACATCTAGCTACGTGACAGTTGAGGGTGAAGGGAGGGTTAAACTGAGGTGGAAGATCTGGACGTGCGCAGTACAACAGCTGTTAAACCCAAGAGATCATGACGTCCAGTCAGCTGGATCGCAGTCTTGCGTAAACGCTGTTGCCAGAATTAAGCTCTATTTAGAGGACGAAGGGTGATAATACCATAAGATACAACAAAGTCGTTGTCATTCAAACTGTCCAGCCTCTATCAGGCCTAGCTATGCTTGTATGCCGCTAGTATCCGCTGGTATCATACAAATCACCAGTTGATAACACGCCTCCCATGACATTCCGTTCTATTCCCAGTCTAATTCACATGTTTGGACTATGTAGTCCCGTTTGCATTGTTGCCAGTCGCTCACATACCCGTTTCCCTTCTAGATCGCCATTGTGACTTGTACGCCGTGATGCACAGGGAGCTTAAAACCCCCCACTCAATAAAAACTGTAGGTATCTTCCTAGGAGGTAGCAAACTGTAACTTAGGTACCTTGGCCTTAGGTAGAAATCTCCCACTTTGCCGCCCAAAGATATGAAATCAAAACAAAATAACTGTGCATTGACGCCTCAGGTTCTCCTCTTGGGCTTCATAAAGATGTCTGTGCCCGTAGCCTTGCGCTTGCGCGATCCAATACTTGGGGTAGGTTTCACAACAGGTGGAGGTGAAGAGTGGTCAGCCAATTCGGGCGAAGGGGATACTTCCTCCCGTCGAGGGGTAGGAGATGGTTTCTTCTGTTTGACTGGTGTAGTCGCTCTCGGCCGCGAAGGAGTTGCCGTAGTTTGAGGTTTGGGGCCTTTATAGCTGTTGGATAGAAGGCCAGTGCGTTTGACCCTGCTTGGAGGCTTGCCAGGCGCAGCAACTGGCTTCTTGAGGGATGAAGATGATTGGGAACCTCCCTTTCGAGGTGAGGGCTTATCATCAAATAGATCGTCGCCACCATCATCCGAATCAGAGTCTGAGATGTATTGCGCTCGCGCCTCATGGGCTTGGACGGCTTCAGCAGGTGCTGGCTTAGACGGAGGAGGAGGGGGAGGAGGCCGCACTGCTGGTTTGGCGGCTCTTTGGTAGTCGCCAACCATAGCCGCAGGCGCCTTGCGAAGTTTTGTGATAGCATTCGATGCTTGCGTTGGTCTAGACAATGCGCCATGAATGCTCGCAATCTCCTTTGTCTCTCGTCGCACTTTGCGCATCACGCTTGCACCGTTGTGAGTCTTGGTACGACTACCTCTGGTAAAGGCGAGTGTGCTACCATTGGGGTCCCGCGCACCAAAACCCCATGGTTTCTTTGGTCCGATCCTCCCTCCGCGAGGGAGAAGCCTCCTGTCATCGACGATCTTGCTGGTATTCTTCTCTTTTTGCTCCTTGAGTCCCATGAAATCATTCCTGAGCTTAGCCTCGCTTTCCATAAGGGCTTTCTGGTGGTCCGACTTGTATTTTTCGTAGACACGATACCATTTGGTAGGATTTGGAGGCTTGTATGCCTTTTGCTTTACTTCCATGGGGAACTCGTGCTTGATGAGCTTGAGCCATATTTCGCCGGTCTCGGCTTGGATTTGTGGAGAATTGAGTTCGATTGTGCGTAGTTGATTGGCATTGTCGACTTTAAGGAGGAGAGTGCGAACGGATTTGTAGGGTAGATAGTCGCCGACGCTGTCGAGTTCGCGGATGTTCTTGATACATGCCGCGGTGGCAAGTTCCAAGAGAGACTTGGGTGGCATCTTAGAGATTGGGCTGGGTTCAAGGAGTCTTGAATGAAAGTTCGAATGTTGATTGAATGCGATCGAGATGGAGTCTGTATCTTTCGAGACGGCCCAAGGCTTATGGGGCTAATATCTGTTAAGATTACCTAGACTTATTTGTACCCAAGTTTAGGTAGGGTTTGAGTAGTTCTTATGACTCTTTAGGGCTCATAAGCTTCACGACGTCTGAAGAGATCGTGGGATAAACTGGTTGTTGTGAGGATTGAGGCGTCGTCAGGGTGTGATGCAGTCGAGGCGTGGGAATGGATTAGAACAAGGTAATGGAGAGTGATTAAATGTAAAGCCTCTTGCGTAGGCAGTCAGACATGGTTATAAAGACGGCCAAGACATGGTCATGATGTTATGAAAAGCACAGATGATGAAGAGTTGGTAGTTGAAGCAAAGTTGGATGTTGGAAGAAAAGCAAAGGGCAACCTAAAGGGAAGGCTTTTGTTCAAAGTCTGAGCCACGACGTAGTTGTCAAGGATGTGATAGGTGAAGCTTCTTTTGGCAGCTGGGGAACATAAGCTTTGCCTCATTGAATTAGCGTTCAGATCACGGGAAAGAAAGTTGGTTGATCTCCGAGATGGTGACATAAAGAACATGGAGCATTTCATGGCATCAGTTAGGGTGTAATCTGTGCTAGTATTTTATTCATGGCTGCTATGTCTGGACACATGTCGAGTTATTTTGGCACCTCGTGAGAAGTATCCGCTCAAAGACATGATTCACGGGATCATGCATGCCTTTCTGGAGACATAAATCTCGCATCAACATTCCTCGAGGTCAAGAAACATTTAAAATGAGCAAATATAATGCAATAGATAGGTACTTGACGTCTCCTTTGTTTCGCCTCTTTAGTGTATTGCTATATTTCATGGTGTCTTTGATGGTTGCTTTGTTCTGCTGTAGTGTCTTAATTTGGTCTAGTACCTAGCTTTCTTATTCCCTAGCCCATTGTGCTGCTAGACTGGTAGGCCCATGCGCGCGCAAGGCCCATTTCGTCACTGGGAGCCTCAAGATTACTTTGGGTCTGCTCTGCCTTGTCCAGCATCAACCAAACTTTCTTTACCTTTGCAAATTCTACCTTATTTCTTTATCCTACCTTACCTGCCTTGTTGTCTCCAAACCACACTCTTCTTCCTACGTCCGGCCTTCCTTAGCTCGCTGAATCTTCGACCCTCGTCTTTGTTTCCCCTCGAACTCTCGCCTGCTTCTGCACGCGCTCGTCACTCGCTACAAAATCGTTACCCGTGATCTCAACCAACATCATGACCGACTCCTTCATCAAGCAAGAACCCTACATTAAGCCCGATCCCGAGGCGGCTGGCTCTCCTGCCCAGGTTGACGAAGAAGATCTATACGAAGATGCTGGCGACCTCGAATTCTACGACAAGAACACCTCCACTTTTGAGCAACTTTACCTTGCGCGTGTGCCTAAAAACATGTGGCAAGCTTGGCAGAAGCTGACTGAGCGACTCGGCGACGACGATGAGATCCAAATTGGCACGCTGCGAACATGGACCGAGCAAAAGCCAGATGGCACCGTAGATGTATGCCTACCGACAAGATATCATGGCATCATACTAACATAGTGATAGACGAAACTTCGCATGCTTCTCTCTGCCAACTGTCCTGAGCATCAGACGCTACCTCGCGAATACGACTTAGAGGTCAACGAGCCCAATGTCAGCAACCACTTCATTTTCAGCGAGGAAGATTTGCCCGGTTTCAAGGCGCGAAGCAAGGCGCGACAAGAGGCTGCCAATGCTGGTATCCCCGCCTCATTGTTGAGGCAGAAACAAGGCAACAACAGCAATGGATCAGAGCGACCGAGTTACGACCGCAGAAGCCGATACCAGCCCTATTATCGGAAAGCTGTGCCGAGTGGGTTCAGCCTCTATATTTGTGCCCAGAACATGTGCTAATTCTGTATTCCAGAGAGAACAAAGGTCTTTGGCAAGATTCATTATGATGTTCGTGTCGAGCCTCGCGACCTCGGCGAAGATGAACGGGTGCTTCAACAGGGCATGTTGGATGCAGAGGCAAATAAGTCCAAGGTCCGAATCATCAGCAGAAACGCAGCTTCATCCATCGTGAATCCTGGGACGGCTGGCGCAGTCAACTGGGCAGGCGGCTTTATCGTAAGTTTTGTTGCACAATTCTCCACTTTCTGCGATATTAACATATGTTCCAGAAAAACACTGCTGCCACGGCCAAGCCAAAGAAGGGCGAGGTCTTCAAGGCTGCCCGTATTCCAAAGGATCAGCTTCTGGATCGTATCTTCCAGTGTTTCCGTCAGTATCAGTATTGGTCTATGAAGGCTTTGCGACAAAAGCTCGAGCAACCCGATCAATACCTGAGACAGGTACTCGAGGAGATTGCCGTCCTCAACAAGAGTGGTCCATTTGCCAACCACTACAGTCTGATGAACGCTTTCAAGGAGGCCCAAGAGGCTGCTGCCGAACCTATTGATGACGACGACGATGAGGAGATGGAGGACGTGTTGCCAGTGTCCTGATATCTTGATCGGCAAACGCCCGAGGGAGAATGTCCAAAAGGGGTAGGATAGGATTTTTATTTCAAGGACGACGAAGCGGAGGTTATCATTTAATTTGGTGTAGGAAGGATTCGAAGGATAGGGTTTTTAGAGCGTGATACCCTTTTAGTCTCATGGATTACCGCATGTAATCAATCAATCAATCAGCATTCAGCGAATTGTTTTGAGAGTCGTGATTTCCTTGCCAACTTGGACCTTTGTCATTACTATATCTAGTTGGGCTACATACACCAGACTCCAATTTTTTTTTGGCTGAGTACACTTACTTTCTAGGTTCGTTATCATGATCCACACCCTCACACTATTTAGAGCACAACTACGTAATGAAGTTCCCCGCAAATAACTAACAGACTCTGAATTGGCTAGAGGCGCGTTCCAAAAGCAATAAGACTACCTTAGATCAGCCGCTGTCTAAGAGTGGGAGGTATCTCTTGGCTCATATGCTTACAATCATTACACATCTTCTCCTGTTAATCTTCCCGGCAACCCCGCTTACAACCCCCCCTTAAGACTCCATCAACTATCATACTTGCCGCAAGATGCATCTGGTATTCGACTTTGATGGCACAATCACCCAGCAAGATACAATCGGAGAACTTGCTCGCTCAGCTATCGAGATACAGAGGAATAAACATGGCCATGATCTCCAGGCTTCATGGGACCAAGTGGTTCAATCCTACGTCGCTGATTATAGACACTACAAAGACAACCACCCATCTCCAGAAGTTACCCGGACATGTGTGGACGATGAGTTTAAGTTCCTATCTGGGATGAAAGACGTGGAAGAAGCATCTCTGGAGCGTATTGCCGAGTCACGCATCTTCACGGGTCTTGATGCTGAGACGTTGTCGCGAGCTGGCGCTGATGCCGTCGAAGCTGGGAGGATCAAGATCAGAGATGGATTTGCAGATGTCATGAGGCTTGCGACAGAGAGGGGTTGGAGAGTGAGTGTCATATCGGTGAATTGGTCACGCGCTTTTCTAAGAGGAGCCCTTTTACCGTATGCACTTGAGGTGATCGCCAACGAGCCGGCTTTGGATGGAAGTATCACAGGGCCAGAGTTTCTCAACGGGAGAATGACAAACGCATGCGAGAAGAGAAAAGCCTTGGAATACACCATCAAAGACAAGGATGGAAAGGTAATTTACTTTGGGGACTCGACAACGGATATGGAGTGTTTGCTCACAGGAGGTGTTGTCATATCGGATAGCGAGGAGTCTTCTTTGTTAAAGACGTTGAAGAGAGTGGGAGTTAAGGTTCCGCATGTCGGAGACAGAGACAAAGTCACTGGCAAAGTATCGTGGGCGAGGGACTTTCGAGAGGTATTGAACAGTGGGATGCTGGGAGGTTAGGCTTGGCCATACTAGTTCAAGCTCCTTATTCCCGAAAGGATCTGAACGCGGGCAAGCTTTATGATGAGACGCAATCATCCTTTGTTATTTGTACTAATAGGTAACCTGAACATGTAAACTTTAGTAAGATCAAAGCGTGCATGCAGTGAGTAAAACTTGCAACGACAACCCTTGAAGCTCACGGACGCTCGTCGAATAGATTGCTTTTAATATATTTACGTTCCTTAGTTCATGACCGATTTCACAAAATGAAATCATGTAGCGTCCTGCATTGAATATAATTAAAGCCCAGTCCCGTCCGCCACACAGAACATGTTGTTCATGCATGTTACTTATCACGGGCGCTCAATAACAAAAACAAAGAAACTGCGAACAGAAACAAGACCAATTCATTTTTCAAAAACTGGTATAAAAAAGGGTAAAATGCTCAACACTTTACTAAAAATTCCTCTTTTGACCCTCAAATACTCCATTATCACCCATTAACACACACCTTACCGCACGAAAATCGTTCGTATGTGCACCTACGGTCGAGTTGTCTTCTCATGCGCCCATGTGCGCTGGGGCCTCTGCATAAAGAAATGCCAAATCTCTCAAGACTATGACGCAGGAAAAATCGAACACGATTGTGTGATAAAAATGCCCCATGTGGCTACGTCGCGAAAACTGCAGAGAAAGTGCAACAAGTGTATCAAGATGGATGATGGATTCGTCAAAGCGAAGAAAGGCATTGAAGATGCCAAGCAGATGCTAAAGAGGATTCAAGAAGAGAGGAATACAAAGGACGAGGCTGATGAGATGGGTTGCATAGGTTGCAAGATGGAGCTTGGTGTTATTAGTGAGGAGGAAGAAACAGATGAGTCTGGGGGGGGTGATACAAGTCAGAGTAGTTCTCAAGCTTCTTGATCAAGAGCTAGTTATGTATAACAAAGCGATGAGTTAAGAAACATAAACATACTAGAAATAACAATCTACTCTGTTCAATGTTTGACATGTAGCGACTATGAGACACATAAATCATAGCCTATAATATGCAAAGCCCGCTGAAACCTCAGCAGCACACGGCACTCCCCATTGCAGCTAAACAGTAACACTCGCCCCTCGTTGACGAAGACTCCATTTTCTAGTCTCCAGAATTTGTCTCTGTCTCATACTCGCAACCCGAGCCAGGCCCCCATCATACGCCTCCTTCGTCCCAGAGTCAATAGTCTCAAGCTCAGCCAACTCCTCTGCTGTCCGTGGCTTCTCATCACGTCTCGCAGAAAGATAAAAGAAGTCCCAGATGAAACTCCGCTCCAACTTGCGCGGCTTGCCATCAGAAGTCCAGTATCGTTCCTCACTGAGTTCCTGAGAAAGATGACGGCGGAAGTACCGGTCTTGGGTAACCCACCATGCTCTCCAGACAAATAGGATCAGAAGAGTAAGAGGAATAGCTGTGGCCCAGTAGTACCAAAAGTTCTCTCCGAAGCGGTTGACTTTGGCTTGTTCGTCCATTGGACCAGAACTACTGTCGCTGTCTTCTTCATCGGGACCGAGCCAGTCAAACATGGACATGCCAAATAGAGTCCCAAGGAATTCGCCTGGCAGGAAGATGGCGGTTATGACGGCTAGAGCTTTCATTGAAGAACTGTCGCGGGAAGAGGCCACGGCCATTCGAGCGTTGAGGATGTTGTCTTCCTGGGCCATTTTACTGTAGATCTATGATATGTAAGCATGTAATCTGTGATCGGGCTCTAAGTGAGCACTTACCATGTCGATTTGAGCACGGCATCTGGCCTCGGACATGCGTCTATCCGTTTCAAGACCCATACAGAGACGCAGCAATCCATCCAAGTACTGTCTAATCTCGTGCCAATGGGGCCCCAGACTATCACCATCCGTGGCCTTATCGGAAAATCGAAGCCTGGGAAGATCTCTGGGTGGTAGAACGGGACTCACTGGAGGGGGACCTCCTGAAGGATCGGTGACTATGGGACTCAACATGCTAAGATCTTGGCCAAAGTTGGAATAGTTTCCAGTTCGATCGTTTAACTCGTCTCCAGCCAAGATCAAGACTTTGATGGCTCTCTCCATCCAGCGAATAGTATCAAGCAATTTAATCGTGTCTTTGAGTACCTCATGTGCCCGCTTCATGAGCTTCGTCATGGTACTTGGCCCCCATGCAATCCTCTCACCATCTTTGCCATTGCTGAATGTCCTACTCAGACGTCTCCCTGTCTCTGATGAATCAAAACCGGCAATGTTGCTGACATCATACTCGAGATGGGCCACGTTGGAGTTGTTCTCGATAACAGCTTCTTCACATCGCATGAACTGTACTTGGAGGAGAACAACAGGCATGATAAGGGGATGAGCCCAATGGGTTCTGCATGACTCTAGACGATGATCGTATTCATCTAGGTCGTCAAGATTGTGCCTTCTTGGTTCCCATGACTGCCGGACTAGAATTGTCGCGGAACGCTCTCGGACATCGTAGGTCATGGAGAGAAAGTCACAGGGTGTTTTTGGCATTTCAGAGAACGCGAGGATGATGCCTATGCCGTTAGCTACAGTCACAGGTGTGGCGCTGAAACCAACTAACTCAGCTGAGACTTGTCTTTGGACCAGAATCTGGATTCTGTCGTGGTACGAGTTGAGTATTGCAATGTCGCGGGGTGAAGATTCATGGCAGCGAGGTCATCAACCGTCATGCTTAGAATGTCACGACCACCATCATAGATGGTTTTCCGCTTGAAGCAAATTCTGTAAACGTTAGACACGGATTTTTCGAAACCAGCTATCAAGAAACTCACACTCGGCGAATTCGGCCTTCCATACCAGCTGATGGTGCCTCATCGTCATCTGGTTTTCGAAAAGTGTCCTTTGTATAGTCAGTCTACTGCCGTGCTGTTCAAATGGCTATACTGACTTCACGATCGAGCAAATATCCCCGACGAAATGCTAGATCAAAGAGAGCAGTTCCTGAAGTATCGTCGCGAGTAAAGTGATGGGTAATGTGATCATTGTCACAGGCCCAAGGATCGTGCTGCGTGGAGGATGATTCAGGTTCCCCCACTGACCGCTTATACACAACATACTCATCATATTCGATGTTAGATGGAGTATCCTTGTCGGTAATCAGAACTTGGTTAGAGCAGCTCTTCTGATCATAGTTGAACAGATCTAGACCGTGGTGTACCAGTCCCATTAAGGCGGTTTCGCGCCACCGCCGGAGACCGACAGCGTAGTCTTGCGAGACTTGAGAAGAACGGCCACCCTTATGAATCGGGTGGAAAACTCTGGATTCATGAGAATCTTGAGTTGGTGAAGTTGTCAAGATCGAATTGGTGTTGGTGGGGAGATGTGGGTGTAAGCGAGGATATTAGCAGTTGGTCCTTTAACCCCTATGCACGCAATGTCATTGAGCATCCATCTGCGGGTCAAGCTTGTTTATGAATTATCGAATTGTCCTGAAGGCTGACTGCCAAGACATCGTTCTTCAGCCCCCAAGCAAGGGTGCCTTGCTCGATGAGAACCTGATTCCCCATCCCCGGTTTCGGGCAACGCATAACGGTGTCATGGGATCCATTGAGGTGACTAGGGTAAAGGATAAGAGATTCCCTCAACCTCGCTAGAATGCCGTGTTAATCAAGCAAACGGATCAGAGGCCCGTTGACCAGCTTCGGATCGGCGAATGAGGACGGCGGAAGAGGACGGCGGAAGAGGACGGAAGAGTCTCCAGGATGGACCCACACGGAGCGGATCGGAGGTGGCTTAGATCCGGGGGAAAGAGATAACTCCGGATTGGCTCCTGTTTTGAGAGCCTGATATTAGTGAGCTGCCATTCTGGGTTTATCTCGGGCGTAAAGATTGAGGCGCAGGCTTAAGTAGAGTAACATGTAACCAACATCACGGGACTCATGCTTCGCACTCCATAGCCGTAAAAGGTAAGGAACCTTTCAGCCTTGCTGCCCAACGTATCAGATGTCTAATTTAACGAAGTTTAATAAATGAAGCTCTTGATGTGACGTTCAGATAAGGCAATTCTTGATAAGTTGGTTGACAAATAATAGTGTTCAGAAGATAGGCAAATAGGGAGTCAAAGAGGAACCGGAATTGGCCCACTTCCTGATAGGGACAATACAACAAGATATCCTAAATTTATGAATATATCTTAACAATTTTAGGATATCTTATGCTATAATACTTGGGTGAAATCTGTGATAATCTCTTGCTAGAAGATATAGGATTCCGGGGTTTTCCTTGACCTTGAGAGTAGTCTGTAAAACATAACTACTTATTGAAGAAAATAAGGAGAGGCTCGGCACCAGGAAATAATCCTTGAGGACAAGATTTCTTGGTTTTCAATAGCCAAGGTAATAGTAAAATGGAACCCGTCAACGATCCTGCTAATATCCTACTTCGCATGTGGAGTTTTCTATATCATGGTGTGGGCCTTCAAAGAAGTGAGTTCACTTCTTGCTGACGTTTGCCAATACACCGCCAAACGAGATTCAATAGAGGCTCTAACCTCCCTCACTCATACTGACCCATATTGTCAAAATATTTAATAGTAGAAGAAAAATTGATCTAGGCTTTGGTAGAATAATGATAGCGGTTCTGTTACTAAGGGATCTAAACCTCTAGTATGAGCTGACACGGGACTAAATAGATAAGTTAACAAAAGATCAAACTCGGGATTTCCACTTTCAGACTCGGAATGGAAGCTCTCTAATACTTAGATATATTTAAAGAGAGTGAAGAGCCTTTGGCTTCTGATGATAGGTAACTTTATATTACATCGACTCATCTTTTGAGACTTTATGATGAGTGACTATATGTTGGTATTTGAAGCTAGGAACAAAACCAGGTGAAGCGAGATGTATCTCTACGTGGCAATATTGTTACATTAAAATAAATATGAACCAAATGAGACAACCGTAGTCGATATTGAGAGTTATAACCGGCGGTGGCTTTGGGTGTTATCCAAGATTTACGTAACCCGAACAGCCCTGCCTTGTGGTGAGTCGTCGTCAAAAGACCGTCATACATTCAATCGTGTGGCGATTCGACCAAAAGGGCATGCAACGTCAGTAGTCAGTCATATGATGCCGCGTAATATCTTTAATAGTTATCCAAGGCTATGGTTGATGGGTTGCGCTTGATGCCTCTGGATGGCGAGAGGTTGGTCCATGCAGCATGCTTCAAGATGTCGGGGATTTATAGGATATAAACAATGTCCCGAATCAGAGATGGGTTGCAGAGTTTTCGATGCAAACGGGTATTCGGAGGGTTTGTCAATCGGGTTTGTCAGCGACTGGAATGCAAATTGGCAATTGGAACGCCATTCAAGGGCATGGTGATCGCTTCACTAGTCTCGTGCTAGGGCCATCCAACATCACAACCTTTAGTCATTGCCCTCCTTCCATAAAGAGTATGAATCAGGAACAAGAGCGAGAGAAAAACAAAATGTTTATTTCAAATTATCGAAGCTTGGATGTTACACAGTGATCTAGAGAACGCATGTTGAACCGATTTATCCGTTGATAGGTCCAGAATGAGTCTCGGCGACGCCTTTACTAACATCAATATTCTGGATCATGATCTAGACCCTTACTATTCGAACGAGCCGTTCAAGTTTTTCGTGATTATCTTGTTGGAGTTAAAGACAATATGGAGGAGATGCGGTTGTCAATCATTGAAGGGTCTTCGCGCCCTTGAGAAGCGGGAGCGCAAGGGTGAGGACTAAGACATTTCGGGAGCGGCGCCATGTCTTTGTAAAAGGTAGGTTCCCTTACGACGAAGGGTAGTTTGAGCGTGATCCAGGGACTGATTTAACTGATGTTTCTCCCTTGCTGATTCAATATATTGACACTACATGTGGCTTAGTGAATGGCCTTCGAACTAGGGCCGCAAGTAGGCTCACGCTGTTATCCCGTCACTTGACTTGAGGGAGGAATAACGGGGCCAGGAACAGAAAGCAAGGTACTGTAATCGATCGAACTGAAGGAGCCTTACGCAGGAACGCCTACAGGTCCCGACACCCGTCGGCCGCTAAACTCTATCCCTTCATCACCACCCACCCACTAACAACCACATCATGAGCTTCACGCCCTCAGCATCTATTCAAGCCCCTAAAACTCTCCCATACTCCATTATCTTGGCTTTACAATGAAAAAATTCGTCCACTTGCAAAGACCGACAGCCACCGCTGTGTCTTAAACTCCGGCCATCTCTCTCTAGTCCCTTGAACCACTTGTTCCAGACACTAAGCGCATTCCTCATCGACGTCCCAAGACATACCAAATCCACAATCTAGGGACTTGTGGCGCCAGATAGGCCCGCTTACTCTGCACATCATGTCTAATTCGGCGTCAAGACATTTCCAGTCGAGAACGGCATCGCCTTCGCTGGAGGCCAGCGTTGCTTTCCGTAGCAAGTTTGGAGGCTTCTTTAGACTGACATGCGGCCAAGCTACGTTTTCGTCGAGATGCTATACTCTTTCAGGATCTTCTTCTTATCCCATATCGACATTGACCGAGTGGCGTCCCTTCATCATGTCCAATGTCATAAATTTGCCTCGATTCCCCGGTCCCAGTCCTTGGCTCCCCTTCTCTTCCAGTTGGCCTCACCCTCAAGCCATTCCTTTTTCATCACTACTCAACTCACGTCATTCGTTCCTTGACTTCATCTCATTCTTTAAAGTATAGTGCTTCATAGACTATCTTCCAGTTCCGTCACCTGGCTTTTGTCTCATAACAACCCGCCCGGCTTCGACATCTTGTCTCAGCTTAAGCTCCCTCACAAGACAGTTGGACCCCTTAGACCAGTGTCTAACACTATCTCACATATCTCGAGGTGTCACTCCTTTACAAATAGCTCGTTGCTATAAGAGGCACTTATACTTACCAATATCCATCATCTAGGCTTTCTTAAGTCTGAGCACGTTTTCACCCACGGGCTTCCTCCATCACAGATAGATATCTGCATATCAGATATGCTCAAGCAACTCATCTTCATCGCGCCCCTCCTGGTGCAATCAGCATTCGCTGTCCCTGCAGTGGAACCCAGACATCAACACCTCCATGGACACATCGAGCATACACACGGCAGCAAGACCAAGATGACAACGACTGTTCGTCGTGAAGCAGAACAAACCGCCGCACCACAATTCATCCCACCCAAGATGCCTTGGGCGCTCGATCCTAACACCAAAGTCCACAAGACCACTACCAAGGCAGCTGATTCGAACGAGCCCCAGGAAAGTACAGTCCCCGAGTTCATCCCGCCCAGGATGCCTTTTGTCGCAAAGACATTTAGGCAAAAGTCGACTAAGGACAAAGACCAAGGTAGTACTGAGAAGTCTGCCTCGGTTGCGTCTATCAGCAAGAAGAAAGTAGCTGCAAAGGTCCAAGACAATGACGACGGCAGCAACGACAAGAAGCCAACTTTCATTCCACCTAGGGCGCCTTTCCAAGCTTCTCGCAAGCCCAGTGATGTTCCCAGAGACACACTCCCCCAGTTTATCCCACCAAGGAACCCCTGGGCACAGTCCAAGTACAACACTCGCTCAACAGATGACGATGACCAAGACGCTTCTCAAGAGACTGCCATCCCTGATCCCGACCAGAGAGCTGCCAGTGATGATGCTGAAATTTCCCCTGGGCCTGAGCTTCTCAAACGTGATGAGGAAGCTGCAGACAACGAGTTCTTCGACGAAGAGGATGAGGATGCCTATGGCCCCGAAGACTTTCCAAACCTGGGCGCCCCCGAGGACGAGGATTCCGATGGCAGCCCACATAATGAGCCTGAGAACACTCCTGCTGGCAATGCATCTCAAGAGAACGCAGAGCCCACCGATAGCCAGAACGATGGTGCCACTAAGAACTTCTTCGGCGGTGATTTCGATGAGGATGACGCCAGCAATACTCCCGCTCGTCTAGAGGCTCGGGGTGTCGGAAAGCGAAACATCCTTTACTTCACAAACTGGTGAGTTCTGTAATGGCTTTGGGCGATTGGCGGGTGCTAATAATGAAGAACCAGGGGTACCTATGGGGCGAACTTTCAGCCCCAAAACCTTCCGGTAAAGGAGATCACACATGTTCTCTACTCCTTTGCCAATGTGGACCCTAACAGTGGAACTGTGTATGTTTACAAACCCTTTGATTATATGATCTTAGCTGACAAGGCGGCAGGCAATCATCAGATCCTTACGCAGATACTGGAAGACTATATGCGGGTGACTCTGGGGGTGGGAAGAACGTTTATGGATGTGTTAAGCAGCTTTACATTCTCAAAAAGCAGAACCGCAATTTAAAGGTGATTCTACTACCAGGGTCCCAATATACCTACGTGAAGATGCTAAGATGTATGAACAGGTACTCCTATCAATTGGAGGCTGGAATGGCAGTCCAGATCTCGCTAGTGGTGTGAGCACACAGCCGCGTCGCAGAAAGTCATTTCTACCGCCATTAAACTGATAACTGACTGGGGCTTTGACGGAATAGATGTTGACTGGGAGTATCCTAAAAATTCCCAGGAGGCTCGTAACTATGTCTTGATTCTCGCAGAGCTCCGACGAGCCCTTGACCGGCACTCAAGGGACAACAAGCTTGGCTACCACTTCATACTCACTGTTGCCACATCAGCTGGTGCGGGAAACTACAACCTCATGGACCTGAAAGGGATGAACCCATGGGTTGATGCCTGGCACCTTATGGCTTACGATTATGCTGGCCCTTGGGATACCACTACGGGTCACCAGGCCAATGTCTTCGTTTCCAAAAAGAATCCTCTTTCAACAAAGCTTGGCACCGGCAAGGCTATCAATGACTACCTCGCCGCAGGGGTTCCTCCAAACAAGATCCTCATGGGAATGCCTCTCTACGGCCGTTCATTCGATAACACGGCCGGACTTGGCAAGCCTTACAAAGGGGTTGGGGGGGACTCAGAGGGAACTTACCGTTACAAAGAATTGCCCCTATCTGGTGCCAAAACTACCTATAATGCAGACCTCATAGCCAGCTATAGCTATGACAGCAAGAAGCGGCAACTGGTGACTTTCGACGATATCAAATCAGGCCAGGCCAAGGCTGGATATATCAACCAACGAGGCCTTGCAGGTGCCTTCTTTTGGGAGGCGGGTGGTGATAAGGTCGGGTCCCAGAGTGTCGTTGCTGGTGTGAGGCGCACATTGGGCACCCTTGAGACGGTCAACAACCTTCTGAAATACCCCACGAGTGTATATGACAACATACGAGCTGGTATGCCTTGATTTGGCGGACAGCGCTCACTACTTTTGATTTGTCTTAGATTTTGTATGGATATATGCGGGATGGATGGCTTTGGAGTTTTAAGTTTCGTTTGTCAGTTTGCTTTATGGGATGTGATTGGGATCTTGTCACAGCATAGAAGTTAGAAAAGCCCTCGTTGTATGATAACATGCTCGTTCAGCTGCAACAATCCGATGATATCAGTCTTTTAGTGAAAGTCACCTAACCTACCATTGTACTCTACCAAGAGTTGGAACTAGGATATTGTGGTTGACTTTGAGGCACTGTGTTGGTGACCACCACGAAACTTCAGCTTGAACAGAGCATGGCGATTATGACACTTCAAATTTTGCTTGCCCCTGATCTACAAGCTATTTCTACCTACATCATGCGGGCAGGACAGCTCAATATGCTACATTTAGCCTTGATGATATGAGGCAAACGACCAAAAAGCTCTTACGGAAAATACAAGTCCAGAAACCACCCATTACCGAAGCAAAAGGAAGAAACTCCTATGATATCAAAGACGCGCCATTCTCCCAACGTCTTGAGAACCGTTTCCCGTCTTTCAGTGATAGCCCTCTTCCCTCTTTTCATCAGGCCTCATCTTCCTGCTCGCCATACATACTTGTTCTACATGTCTTGGCCTTGGGGAGTTCCAGAGGTTTCAACACCGTGGAAGGCGTCTCCGAATGCTGAGTCGTCCATGTCCATGCTAAGATCCAGGCCCTCACCCAGCTCACCCGCTGCACCGTCGAGCGTGGGGCCGTCAAAGGCGAGAGCATCGCCTGCTGTGTCGAGGTCGCCGAGCGAGCTGAAGTCATTTTGGTCGAAGGAGACAGAGCCTCCTGGTGTTCCGGCTGCTGGTGTAGCACCGGCAGAGGCAGTCTTGGCCACAGATCTGGCTGCGTCGACACCTGGAGCAGTGGGAGTATTTGCGTTGACAGATGCAGCACCTGAGCCGGGTCCCTGATGGGCTTGTTCGTTTGATGTACCATCCTTGGGCACAACCACCCAGTCTCCACTGCCAGTTCCTTGATCAGGCGCTGTAGCAGTGTGATCCTTTGGGCCCTGAGTTCCTCCCATTGTCACGTCACCACCAAGGCCAGCTGCAGCATTGGCGTTGCCAGGAGTTCCAGCGCCCGACGGGATCGCTGACAGTTGATTTTGAGGGGTTCCAAAGTTGTTGAGGGGTGTGGAAGTGGTAGAGATACCAGTGTGCATCTGATCAAGCAATCCAGCAGCAGTGCCGCCCATGTCAATATCAGACTCGCCAATCATGATCCCGCTGTTCTGTGAGCCAGACTGCGAAGGCTGACGGGATGGTTGTGAAGGACCAGTCTGGGTGGGTTCTGGTGCTGGTGGCTCGTAACCACCATCTTGAACACGAGACACCGTTGGCTTAGTATCGACCTTCCTGCCGGTAGCAGTTTCAACCTCGGATACTATTTGTTCGACTGTTTTTGTGCTGACGGGGCGAGGAGCGGCGTCCTCATCGTGAGGGTCAACCTTGCCCTCAATTCGCCAAATCTCTGTACCTGTGCCCTCGACAATATTTCGCAGCTCGTTCTCCTTGGTAGTAAGGATAGAGTTCTTCTTGAACTTCGCCAGAGCCGCAGCATGGTCGGCTTGCATCTTCTCGATCTCAGCCTTGGTGGATTCGATGTGGTTCTGAACTCGCTTTCGGAATTCCTCAGCCTTGTCGGGGTCCAGACGACCGATATAGGGTTTATCAGGTACAGAGCTGAAAGCTTCGACTCCTTGGGCAGGGAAGATTCCTTCTGTTAAGGAAGCCAACTCGCCCTTAAAACCAAGGTTCAGATCGGCGGGGGTGATCTGGCTTATACGGTAAGGAGATGAGAGGACTTCCTCCATCCACTCGTGGTTCTGTTGATATCGGCTCATTGAAATTTCTCTTGGGGTGAGATGATCAAACATGTCACCTCGAGAGACGTCTTCCTCGTCATCAAAAGCAGCATCCAACTGAGGTACACCTGGTAGAGGAGCTTGACCACCTTGGCTCGCCGCGTGTCTCGCTCGCTTGGCGGGAGGACCCGGCGCAGGCTGTGTGGGGTATGCCATCTGTTGAGGAACGCCTCGAGGAGCCATCTGAGGAGGTACTGGCTGGCGTGTGAGGTCTGGCAGCGTGGGCCAGTTCACTCGATCGGACAACATGAACTCCTTGCGACGAATCTGGCCGGCGCGCTGCAGAAAGTGACGTTGTTGCATGATGCTGTTGACTCTTTCATCAAAGGGAATCATGGCGACAGGAACTCTGTCGTTCGGTTCGGCAGGTCCATAATGCACGATGAACAGGCCGACGTCTGGTTGAGGAGGATTGGGGTGGCCAGGGATAGGGACTAATCGGCATCGTCTGCGGGCGTGGAGGGCGTATTGCTCGCCGGGGAAGTAACCGGCTTTTTGGTAGTAAATTTCGAGCATCTAGAGAGATTCAGCATATCATTCCCCTATCCACCCTTCCGCTCAATCTTACCAGTCCATTGCCCAGGTCATGTTTGTAGACTTGCTCGGGAGGCGCCCAAACATAACCATCGGTTGCGAAGTTGGTTCCCAGGCGCTGAAGAGGCTGCCAAGTCAAGAGTATTGTACCATCCGTGGGCTTATCGAGATATGTCCAGAAAAAGGGCGCCCTATCTCGCGCGACTTGGGGAGCGGCCATAAGCCACTTAGCAACCTCGTTCAGGTCAAGTCGAGGCATCACGGGGTATCGAAATGAAGAGATAAGGTGGACATGGGGCATCTACAATTATAGCCTGTCAGCATCACATTGCGACGAATTTTCGTTGTTGCGCGCGTATGAAATACATACAAGGTCCTGAGGGACGCCCTGGCTAGGATCCGGTTGAGCCATACTGGGCGAGCGTCGCGATGGACGATGAAGGCGTGTCGATGCCTCTAATTACGCGATTGATTATATTTGAAGCTGCGTGTTGCTCAGAATGTAGCGCGTAGATGTGACGATGGGATGATTGACTTTAGAAAGGTGAGGGAACAGCCTGGCGCAATCAGCGATATGATATGCAATGGAGTTGTTAGAAGCGAATGAATGCCCTTGCGCGGCTCCAAACTTCTCGCGACAAGGCTGTGAAGGTGCAAATGACCAATAAGAGATGTAATCTTGGATGCATAAAAGCGGGTCTATATCATCGGGTCTGTGAGTAAGAAAAGGCCGATTTTCTGGTCATTGAATCAATATTCTAACAGCTCCTTGAGCCATAGCTGGAAAATCAATGTTCTTTCTTTTACAGGATGATCCATCGATAATCATGCTTAACAAATATTGTCCTCGTAGCCCTGCTGTGGAGCAACTTCGACTCCCAAAAAGTGTTACAAAGTAGCAAGCTGGCGTGATCACTGCGGTTCTCACTACGATTTCTCACTTAAGACTTTTCCGAGATTTTTTTGGGAAAATATTATTTAATTTTAATTTTCATGCTTCTGATCGGGTCTAAATGCGATCCCGAACTTCATCAGTTGAGCTTTCTAAATCCATACCAGCCCATTCATCATTATCCTCGCAGCGTTAACATATTCCGTGTGCCTGAGCACAGATTTTCAAGAAACGCGACTGTCGAGCTTCGTGCGGCCCAATGGTATTCATTCTTTAACCAATCATAATTCCTTCTCTTTGCCTCAACAAGCTGCTTAAGCCTGGTAAGTAGAAGCAGACACATTACCGCCACGGCCAGTCCAGTTGACGTGAATGTCCTGACCGTTGGGGTACTTGTCGCTGGCGTGCTCAGGCTTGATGCGGAAAGTGTGGGCACCGAAGTAATCACGCTGAGCCTGAAGAAGGTTGGCGGGGAGGTCCTTGGTGCGGTAACCATCGAACCAAGACAGAGCGGTAGAGAAAGCGGGAGTGGGGATACCAAGGAGGGCAGCCTTGGAGACAACGTCTCGCCAGCCGGGCTGAGCCTTGTGGATGGCCTTGTTGAAGAAGTCGTCGAACAGAAGGTTCTGGAGGTCAGGCTGAGTGCGGTAGGCGTGGGTGATGTCCTTGAGGAAGACGGATCGGATGATGCAGCCACCTCGCCACATGAGGGCGATGGAAGGCTTGTTAAGCTTCCAGTTGAACTCACGGGCGGCCTCCTGCATGAGCATGAAGCCCTGGGCGTAAGAGATAATCTTGGAGGCGTACAGAGCCTGCTCGAGGTCCTCAAGGAACTGCTCCTTATCACCCTCGAACTTGGAAGTTCGGCTGACGAACTCAAGCTTGGTGGAGGCGGTGGCACGCTCGTCCTTGATGGCAGACAAGCATCGGGCAAGGACAGCCTCGGCGATGAGGGTCACGGGCTGGCCGAGGTCAAGAGCGTTGACAGCAGTCCACTTGCCGGTACCCTTCTGACCAGCCTTGTCGAGGATCTTCTCAACGAGGGCAGTGCCATCGTCGTCGTTGAAGTACATGATATCACGGGTAATCTCAATCAAGAAAGAGTCCAAAACACCCTTGTTCCACTTGGCGAAGACGTCGCCGATCTCTTTGCTAGAGAGGCCGAGACCACGCTTCATGATGTCGTAAGCCTATAAGTCGGTAAGTTAGCTCATGCTCCATGAATTGTTGGGTCTCAGGCTCTATTTACCTCGCAGATGAGCTGCATGTCACCGTACTCAATACCGTTGTGGACCATCTTGACGTAGTGACCAGCACCCTCGTCGCCAACCCACTCACAGCAAGCCTCGCCGTCGCTCTTGGCGGCGATGCTCTGGAAGATGTCCTTGATGTAAGGCCAGGCCTCCTCGTTACCACCGGGCATAAGAGAGGGGCCATACCGGGCACCCTCCTCACCACCAGAGACACCAGAGCCGACAAAGCGGATGTTCTTGCCAGCAAGATACTTGGTGCGGCGGTTGGAGTCGGGGAAGTGAGAGTTACCACCGTCGATGATGATATCGCCGGCGTCAAGGAGGGGCAGGAGCTTCTCAATCCAGTCGTCGACAGCCTGGCCAGCCTGGACCAGGAGCATAACACGGCGGGGAGACTTGAGCTTGCTGATGAACTCCTTGTCGTCCTTGGCGCCGACAATGGACTTGCCCTTAGCCTCGTTCTCCAGGAATCGGTCGACCTTGGCGACGGTTCGGTTGTAAGCGCAAATGGTGAAGCCGTTGTCAGCCATGTTCAGAATAAGATTCTGTCCCCTGTGAAGCATGTGAGTATGATCTATTGCTGGCAGCGCCAGATGATTGATTCCGGGTTTACACTTACATGACAGCGAGGCCGATGAGGCCCAGATCCGCGCTTGCCACATTGTCAGTATTCGTCGCATTTTGAGTCGCAGGAGAGCTTGAGGGTGAGGTAGAGGAAGTGTTGTGGTGAGGGGCACCCAGATTGAGGTGAGCGAGACGAGCTCTGCCTCGAGAGCATGAGCCATGTTCAGAACAGAAAGAAAGAAAGTGGCATTTCTCCATAGCACACCATACGCATATTCAGAAGAGCGATTGCTTCATTCTTTGAGCCAGCGCGACCGGAGCTCGCGGAGACTGAGGAAATAAGAGCATCACCATGGAATCGCGGCGGGATGGTGGGGTAAAATGTCAAGCAAGAGACGAAGTACGAGGTATGCGATGAAGGGAGCTTGAGTTTGAACTTACACAGGGCCAGACATGATGGGCTATGATATGCGATCGGGGAGTAGTAGGTATAGAGTGAGGTTGGTGAAGATGTATGAAAGAGAGAAAGAAAAAGAAGAGGAGAAGGTGGGAGGACATGCAAAGTTGTAGAAATATACCTGTCGATGAATGTTGTCACGCCCGTGCTAAAGTTGGGCGCCCGGTACCTTGTCCGCGGGCACTTACCTCCCTCGTCACCTCCTGTCTGAACTGGAGCAAATGGAGGGATTGGATGCCCACCTTTTTTCCCTTCCTCTCCTACCGCTTGCTTTGCATTTTGCTCAACTAAGCAACGCGACGCAATGCGCTTCAAAACGCTCAATCCAATACAGTTGACCTCGTCGGGCATAACGCCAAGAATGGTGGGGCTTCCGCCTTGATTGGCGGGGCTCTTCCCAACTCTTAATCGTCATCGTCAACGACGGTGCGGCCGAGATTGATACTGAGACGATTGGTGTTTTTTTTTTTTTTACACCAAATCTGCCATGCCAGCTCGGTGATTGAGCAATTGTCGAATATAGTTTGCCTTTCATTTATCTTAATCATCGTTACCAAGTCAATCCATTCATCAACTATGTCCTGCAAGCACTACAGCTAGGGAGGCACCAATGCAAACAAACTTTGCTTCAATTCCTCAGCACCCATCATCATCATGACTGAAGTGATGCCCCTCCAACTCCCTGGTCAACAGCCTGGACTTGTAGATGTTGGTTGGCCAATAGCAATTAGTAGGGGTCCATCATTCACGGACACCAAGTTCCAGAGATGGATTTTCCCTCACAATATTTAGCGGTAGCGCCTCGCAGCGTTACCCCTCCAGGTCCCCCCTCAACGCCCCTCAGCTCCAACATTATGACGACTTTGCGGTGCTGCTGCGGCCTTACCCCCAAGATGAACCCCAAGCTTACCAACATTTTTGAAACCGTGACACAAGCAACACAAATCTCGTACAAAGCTCGCCGCATATTAGTTAAGATTTTGCTTTCCGTAGCTTCCGTCTCGCCTCACTATTACAGCAGTCAAGTCTCAAACCTGAGCCATGCGCGGCATGAACAACTCCCCGTCTCAGTTTCTTCTCCAAGCTTATGCTTGCTGGGATAACCTCCAAGCCCAGCCTTTCTTTCTACAGTACCTGCAATACTATCCGAATGTTGGGGCCCACGTCTTCCGGGCCCGTGTTATCACTGCCGTGCCAATTGATTTCTCCATCGGACAGTAGCCCGACCCCAACGCGCCTTAGCCTTCGCAAATCCGTACCGACAGCCCCGAAGGCGGATACGGAGAATCCCAAAGAAAAAGGCCGCAAATGCTGAATCCAGCCAGTCCAGGTGTACTCTCAACCAACCCAGGTACACTCTCAGCCCAGCCAGCCTGGCCAAGATGCTCCACCGGAAATTAACCCAGCAACAGTGCCGCAGAGTGGTATAAGCGCCGAACTGACAAGACAGCCTCGTCAAAGTCCGAAGTCGCTCACGACGAAACAGCCAAGGACACTGTGAGACAGGCAGATTTAAGCATCAGGCTGGCCAAGCAAAACGAGCTTCAGGATGCTTCAGCCTTCCTCAGCAACCGATCAGTTTAAAGCAACAACGAGACAATATCTTCATGCTACCCTTGACAACATCGAAATCTGATTCACTCGGCTCATCGAGAAGCGAAATCCTCACCGGAGATGCAAGTAGCATTTGTTGTTGGAAAAAAAGGTAATATCTCAGGTTCCATCTACTTCGGTTCATATTAGCCGTCGAATTCTGCCGCTCAAGCTGTCTCAAGGACTAGTCAATTCATCCATTCTTCCTTCATCCCATGTTCGAAGGAGATTAACTATTCGGGCATCCGTCCAGCGCCTCAATAGGCACGGGTGAGCTTTTTTTTTTTTTTTTTTTCGAGTTCCAGACTTGCCATACTCGGATGCGTCAATAAAACAACAATGCCCCCACTCTAACATGAAGACAGTGGCCATCATGGCTACTACTTTCTTCGAGGCTCATAAAGACACGCCAAGAACTAACCCAGCGATGCATCATTTTGATTACTGGATGTTGAAGGCTTTGTTCTGCCATAGTTGTTCCCTTCGAGTGCCATCCCTATTGTCCGATCAATTCATATCTTTTCTCTCCGCAATAAGATCTTATGAGGCGTATGTACTTCCGAGCTCAGGCCTACCTACCTCCTATGGGAGTTCATTGTCCAAGCAGAGGCTCTAACGCTGAAAAACTGAAATGCATGTAGCCCACTCCAGGTCGTGGGGGTTGACGAGATGTTGAATGCCAGGCCTTACTTATTGCTCCATCAGCTAACTTTTGTACATTGGTGGTAAGAGCATATCTTGGCCCAGCCCTCAGAGAACTCAGAGTGCATTTGCAATATTATTTCCATGTCTGATTATCTCGAGATGATGGAAAGAGAAGTCGTAAAGCTTTATTGATAATCACGTGACTTGTTGGGCTCCACCTGGACTTAGGCGGTAAAGCAAGGCTGAGGCAAATCGAAGAAGGCTATCATCGCAAGATCCATTTTCTTTCATACACTAACCACCATCGTTTTCAAAATCGCATCCCATCACCACAACGCACCGTCGAACCCTTCCTAACAATAAGCTGCAAACGCTGGGAATCTCTTGAAAGAGGAACTTTGAGCAGAATTTGGCTCAAGGTACGTTTTCACGCAAACACTACACCGCCTCCTCGTATCCGCTTGTATTCATCATGGCGTACCCTCCCCCTCCAGGCATCAGCAACAGCTCTCTCCCACCGAGACCGCCCGCTTCCAAGTCAGGCTTCAAGCCCGCATTCTCCTCTGCGGCCCAGACCGTCTCGAAGCCAGCCTACTCGAGCACCCCGCCGACGTACTCCGGCCCTTCGAGTCACCCGGCTACCAGTGCTGCACCAGCAGCGCAGTATGGCCCGTCATATTCTTCCTATCCAACCACTGCTCCCAGCGCGGTGAGCTCGGGTTCTGCCTACTCGTATAGTCAACAATCACAGAGCTACGATCCTCAAAGTTACGGTGCGCAAAGCTATGGACCTCAAAGCTACGAACCGCAAAGCTATGGCGCAGCGCCACAGATCAGCAACCCCTTCCCTGTACCGGGCGCTGCTGGGAGCGATTACAACCCCGAGATGGCCGCCCAAATAGCCCAATGGCAAAGCGCCTACTCGAACACCCCGACAGACAGCAAGGACAAAGCCTCCGGTTTTGGAGGAACTCGAACTGATGGTAAATCGTCTGCGGCTGCGGCAGCCACCGCCGCGAACCAGGAGCGCAAGAAGACAGTTGTCCGTGAAGGTGGTGGCAAAAAGTGGACAGACGATAGCCTTCTTGAATGGGATCCCTCTCATCTACGACTGTTCGTTGGCAACCTAGCGGGCGAGACCACGGACGAGGCTCTCCTGAAGGCCTTCTCACGCTGGCAGTCCGTACAAAAGGCCCGTGTCATTCGTGACAAGCGCACATCCAAATCCAAGGGCTACGGCTTTGTCAGTTTCAGCGACGCCGACGACTTCTTCCAAGCCGCCAAGGAGATGAACGGCAAATACATCCAGAGTCATCCTGTGACGGTTCGCAAAGCCAACACCGAAATCAAGGTCGCCAACGTCAAGGACAAGGACAGGAATGGGAAGAAGAACAAGAACAAGAAGGGTGGTCATGGTGGGGGCAACGGAGGAGGCGCTGGATATGAGCCCAGTCTCGGGCCCATGGGTAGCAGTGGTGTGGTCAAACCTGGACAGAAGACCAAAAATGGCCTTCGCTTGCTTGGTTAAGTGTCTGGTACGAATTTATCAGTTGGAAAACGGCTATGTTTCGGTGTTTGGTGTTCACATAGGGTTCGTGCCTACTCGGTATTAGTGTTAATTCAGATGGCTGCACGTAAATAATATCATCACGATGATCCTTTGGCCTATCGTGGGGTCGTTGTATCACATAACATAAATCAACGCATATCATAACCTAAGTCATTATATCCGAATCATATCCCAAGTTCATCATCAATTGTCTACTGCTAGATCTCCCTGGTATCAGGCTCCTCAATGATAAAGGATTTATCTTTAATTATGTGACTTGTAAGAGATTATTTCATGCGAAAGTATTTCTGCTCAACTGTAAGCTTTTGATACCTTGTCCTTACTTATATTCAACACCATGGGCACTCAGTCTGGTCATCAGATACTACATCTCGCCTTGTTCTAGTGGACAAGGTAAATGTTACTTAATCTTGAATGAAAAATGGGTATATTGGTATTCCTGATGTTCTAATGCCCGTCGTATATGGACGGAGACCCAACCCAACTTCTATCACCTGCGTAACCTCCAGTGGCCGTTGATATGTTACATGTAAGACAAAAGACAAGAGAGTCATCGTGTTGACTCTCACCCAGTATGATAAGGAACCAACCTATAGAGCCATCATATATAGGCAGAGATATAAAAGGAAACAGTGACGCTGAAACGAATGGTTATTCATCCTTAGCGACGCTCGTTAGCTGGCGCATGCGGTTGGATATCAAGATCGAGGCCGTCAATGCTGTCGCGAAGTAGACCGGTGTTTTCCGCGTCCGTATCACCATCGCGATCGATAATTCCACTGGTTTGGCTCGTTGGTGAGTCGGGTGCGTCATCATCGTGAACATGTCGAACGTGGACACTTTCTTGTGCTTCTTGTCGCATTTTTGTGATCTTGATGTAGTTATAGGCAGCGATGGCGGCCATGGTCGTGAGTAGACCAACAAAGTTAATGAGGGTTAGGCGGTCACCAAAGACAAGAGCAGCCGCACTGATAGTGACGACCTCCTTAAAGATGCCGGCAATAGAGAGAGTAACGACAGAGGTGCGCTGCAGCAGAGCGAACTCAGAGGCTGTCATACAGAATGCAATGCAACCAGGGAAAAGCAAGAAGAGGGGTGCCATGAAATAGCCCCATTCGTCGCCCAGAACTTTGTAGCCCTCAATAAGGGCTCCAACTCCTTCCACAGGCACAGCAAGACAGATGAGCACGAGGAACATGACTGGAGTTAGGAAGAAGATGCTGGAAAAGGGGTTTGAAGTCGCTGGGTTGCGGAGGAGCAGGATCTGCGTCAAACCCCAACGGAATCCAGAGAAGAAGGCGGCTGAAATAACAAGAGCGAAGCCTCCCATCTTGAATTCAACTTCACCAAACACCATGAGTACGACACCCAATGTCATGGTAGCGATGATAGCGACGAGACGCCATGTCGGAGTTTCGAGGCGGAAGAAAAAAGCGAACATAAGGACGAAAGCGAGTGAGGAAGATTTACACATAGCTATAGAGGTTAGTTACACAGTTGAAAATGCATATGTCAAGACAACATACTGTAAAATGTGAGGCTGATAAACTTGAGTGACGTGTTGCCAAGTCCAATATCAAGACCTGTAGCTGCGCCACAGGGTCCAATTCGAGTGAGGTAAAACATCTTGGTCATGCCGTAAGACTTGGGCTCGTCATCATGTCTTGACCTCCCCATATCTGACTGATGAACACCGTATCCCGGTCTCAGAGAGGGTACGAAGTACAGGACTAGACCTGATAGAACAAATTGTACTACCATGTGCATAGAGGTTGTAAATAAAGGAAATGCAAAGTTCAGACGGTCATGATCGAACATCCATTTATTATACTGTGGCCAAGTTAGCAATTGAGTTCTCTGGAGAAAGGAATGGAGAGGCGGTTACGCACAATCGATATTGATAATGAAAACAGATACCACAAAAGGATCAAGATAACGTTTATCATCAAGCTCTTGAAAACGGTCTTGTCTGCCTCCTTGCGCTCCTCTTTTGATATAGGCTTATTGTCCCTGACGATTCGCTGATCTAATTGAGTGTTTCTGCTGCGCTTCTTCTGCCGTCTCTGCTTGTCCTTGCGGGTCAGTCCCGTCTCCTCGTCGTCTTGTAGGTCTTCATCGCTTAAGCTGTCGTCGTCCGATTCATCTATTTTCCGGACTGCGAAGCCGTTCGCGTCTAAATCTTCTTCTGATATCTTAGGTTCTTCTGTTGAGCCAGCGGGTGCGGGACCACGGCTTGTAACACGGACCCGGCTAGGTGATCCAGCTGGCCGGCCAGCCATATTGTGGCTACTTCGCCGTCGGCGATGTCCTGCGATGGGTTCCATCTCTATATCCCAGTCACTCTCACTCTCGTCGTCGCCGTTGAAAGACCTTGCACCCGGGTCACTAGACGGTCCAGCTATGGTATGATTTCCTCCAATCGCACCGGGATTCGACGTTGGAGCTACTCTAGTTGTGCCTGAGGATGATCCTGCTACTGACTTCAGGGGACTTGGATCTTTCACTTGTAGAGAGTCGTCGATGAGAAGGGATTCGGGGGATTCGGAACGGTCTGGAGCTGCTGCGTGTTTCGAAGACGAAGGGAGCGGAGGCGAAGAGAGAGATGGCGAGGAGATGGGATCAGGTTGCAAAGGAAGAGCGGTCATGATGGAGACAAAAGAAGGACTAGAGCAGGGGATAGAATGGGGCTTTCATAAGTTAGTGATGGCAAAGGATACCTGACCTAGGATGGCTAATGGTAACGGGTTGGGTTGGCCCATCTGCTTAGGTGGTCGCAAGGACTCCATTCGTACAGTAGTGCATTAGAAAAGGCGGAGGAGCTAGTCCTTATAGGGCAATAGTTAAAGTCGGGGCTGTCACGGTAGGGGACCGTAGCGCAGTGCCGTGTCTTAGATGCTCCAGAAGTCACTTGGAGAAAGATTCTGGTCACCGGAACACTCTGAGGTCAGACTTCTTGACGTCGATGGCATTGGATGGGAGTTCCCATCGCGAACCTTGAATTCTTGGACTTTCTGGAGCACTGGCTTGCTCTACTATATCTTGGAACAGCTTTATCTCTATTCTAAGCTCTTATCCTTTTTGCTTGGCACTTCTCTCCTTAACCCTGTTAACCCAGCAGCAAAATGCGGAGTGGACCTGAAAGGTGGGTGTTCGGTCACTTGGCATTACTGTAACATCCAACATCCATGGAACCCCGTGGCGCACTACATATCTGCACGCGACACTCTCTAGGAAGACTATGATTGGCCCAGGCACTGCATATTAATGGTTTGCGAGAGTGTGGTACAGGCTCTAGCACAATTCGACCGACTCCTCTATGCTAGGTAAAAAGAGAGGTCAAGCCGCTTCCGACTATCCGCATTTTGAGACTGAAAAGAAGCGAATTTGCAGTAAAACCGTGCCAAGAACAAACATAAATGCCGAAGAGATCAGGTTGAGTCTGAGTTGTCAAGATTAGGACCAACTCTACCGAGCTGCTGAGCAATAAGATTTGGGCGCAACTTTCATCTCAACGGTAGCAAATTGACATAAAGGACTCAATAGCATTTGCGAGGGGGCTACAATAGCCAGAGTTGTCTCTCCATCAAGCGTGATGTGAACCAAGTCCATCCCATAATGATCTTCGGTCTGCAGCGATCCGGCTGCTGATCACCTCCGCACGTGTCTATGATTTCAATAATGTTCATCAGCAGCGCCTACATGATTCATGGCGTTTAAGTCTTGTGCAAATCCGTGTGTTCATTTATTATTCCCTCCCTCTCTTACAATGGTATGTCTTTGATCTTTTGGTTCAAATATCAAAGATATATTCAGATACATAATACAAGTTGAATAGTCCAGAAACCAATACCCACCTATCCAGGGGCAGCGGGCAGTCCCCATCTCGTATCCGACGGAACCCTAATCTTGCATAAATTCAGGCACTAGTCACTCATCATGGCGAGAAGTTCCTGATCATACCTGAGATACGGATACGGAGGATTGATAGATGAGCCAGATGAGCCCCTTTCCGACCTCACTTTGAATCACTTCGCTTACGGCAGACGGCAATTGATGTCTTGGCGAGAATACTCTGTAAAACCCACTGCATTGAGCCATATGAAAAGCTGCCACTTTCAAAATCCAATACTTGGGCATGTCCTTGAATCTAACAGACCCGTTAGAGAGGGTCCTCTGCCGAGACAAGGCCTCCCGCCGTCAAAGCCGGACCCAAGATCCTGGTCCACCAATAATGAGACATCCAAGTCACACTACAGGGAGACTTCGCATTACGATTCTTCATGATATTGGTAACTCTGAATGTATGAGCCATCTATGAAAACGGCAGCAACCGAATGGTCTCTCAAAGTAAAGCTCAAAGGCCAAGTTGAGGTCAAAGTTCGAATTGTTAAATCAAGTTACAACCCCTCAAAACTATCATGTCTTGAGAAGTTGCAGGGTCATCTTCAAATACGGCCTTGCCAATCAGACCCCGTCCTTTGCACCCTTATTCAAGTGGAATCGGATTGCCAGCGTTTTTCGAGAAGCCTCACACTTGCACCCACCCGTACGGACGGGTAGCTTTATACTGGAATAAGGCTGAACACAGTGTACACGAGTAGTCGGGGGCTTTGTTTTCAGTCACAAAGAACATGTTGGCTGGGTCGCATTGCTTGATACCCTCGAAAAGCTCTGCCTTGACAGATGCCACGTCTTGTTTGAAGCTTGCTGTACAACCTAGAAGGAGGCGAACTGGCGCATTTGCCCAAGGTCAGTCGAGATGAAATAAATAGGTCCTCTTTACGACAAAAGGCTACGCCACGGACAACAACTGTCTGCTTTTATTTCAAACCCCTGTGTTTTCTGCTTCGATAGCTTCATCTTCGACAAATGGCATGAATCTCTAGAAAGTCTCATAACTTCAACGCGGGGCTTGATCGACGGAACCAACAGTACGAGCCTGTGCTCCAATATGTTTTCGATACTTGTAGCCCCTATGGAGTTCCGCAGAGTCGAATGGTCTATATACCTGTAGCTCCGCGATATATCAAATTTGACAGTTATAGATTCTTCGATCGGTACTGGGTCAGTTTTAAAACTAGCTTAGTTCTGGAAACTGCAAACAGTGTCTTGCCTTTCCGAGACTATACTATAGTGACCAACGTCCCTGCTGTAGATGCCTTAGTCTCTCGAAGAATTTGAGACAAATTTTGCTTTGATAGTAATTTAGATCAGTCATTGCTAACAGAAAACAGAAATATCTTGAACCTAGCCCTGAATTAAGGGTGATTAACTCCCGGTTCATGAAAAGTTGATATAAAGATCGAATTTGCAAGTGTCAACAAACCCAGTAAGTAACGAACCATACCCGAGTAAAAAATGAATACTCTTCCTTTAATGTGCCTTTGTGCCCTATTGCCTAGCATATCGTAGAGTCAAGCTATTATAAACTCCGCCTTGGCTAGAGAATGATGAAGGGAATTCTTACGAGATTTTGACAAGCCTACCTACCCTAAGCTTCGATGAAACGCTTGAGAGGTACTTGTCCTCAGCTCTTTTTGACCATAAGACATGATTAGAACAGATTTGCACTGGTAATTATCTTAGTAAATAATGCGCCATTCGTCGCGTTGGTTAATAATCGCTATGCGTGCGTGGAGGCTGCAGCTTTATGAACGGATCGATACTACACCTTGCGGCTTCGATCATAAATCCATGTAACCTTTGTGGGCATCTCAAGAATGAGGTATGATTTGGTCAGCTTTCGCATTAACAAGCCCTCAAGACCGTCTCTCCATTTTCGGAAAAGGCTGATCAGGTAATAGAGTAGTCATCCACACCATTACGATCAGAGCTGAGATTAAGGTACGTAGTGAAAGCTTATAAGTGACATCCCCCGCATCTTACTCCTACGTTCACTCTCGATACTAGGTTGGGCTTGTGATATATTATTGAGAAACCCAGCTCAAGTTTCCTTGAGTACAATTTGATCGCCGGAGGGTCCGGAGTTTGGCAGTGCTAACTAAGCTGCCCAGCTTAACCACTTACACAATCCATTACATCATCCTTGAGCTATCAATCCGAAATACTTACCTGAGCTCACATTCTAAATCTTTCATATCTCAAATCTAAAGGTTATAATATTCCACAGAATTTTTAACAATGGAGTCCGGTCGACGCTCTTCAACACTTCCTGGAGGTTCCCGTCGCGGTCAAACAGGAGGATATCTCCCCATTGAAGACTATGGAATGATTGGCAACATGCATACTTGTGCACTTGTAGGAATTGACGGAAGTATTGATTACATGTGTTGGTGAGTATATCACATATGGATTGATCTTGGGAGCTCTCGGCTGACGACTTGAATTCTCAGGCCTGACTTTGATTCTCCTTCTGTCTTTTGCCGTTTGCTTGACAAGAATAAGGGAGGCCATTTCTTTATATCGCCTCCTGCTAATGTCAATTGTACGACCAAACAGCAGTATCTGCCATCTTCATGTATTCTTCAAACCAGATCCATTCATGAAGATGGTGTCGTTGATGTGGTCGACTTTTTCCCTCGCCCTCAGAATATCAAAGTCACGACTAAAGGTGTCAAGCTGAATGCTTACCGCGAAGTCACCAAAGTCCAAGATGAACTCAAGAAGTGGCTGGTCCGCAGAGTGGAATGCATTCGAGGCTCAATGAATCTTGGTATTTGGTCTCTTTTCTTCATAATCGAAGAACAGGACTAACGAGTTTAGATATCGAGCTCTTTCCGTCTTTCAACTACGGGAGAGACAACCATGAGACAACTCTTTTCCAAGAACAGCATTTTACAACTGACAATAAGAGCAAAGTTGCTTCTTTCCATAGCAAAGATACTAAGCTGCAGCTCGACGTTGCAATCGAGAGGGGAGAGAACGAAACTAGTTGCCCCCTCATAACTTTCAGAAAAGAGAAACGCCCTGGTATTAACGGCGAGGGTTTGGTCGCTTGTATCCGAATTGAAGAAGGGCAGACTATTTCCTTTGTGCTTCGGAATGACATTGAGCAGCATGTCACTGAGAATATCACGATTGATGTCCTTGATGCTCAACAGCATTCTACGCAGAGTTTCTGGTACAACTTCATTGGCCAGTCGAAGTATAAAGGTCGCTGGAGAGAGGTGGTGTCACGGAGTTTGATGATTCTGAAGATGATGACCTACGGTAATATTCACTCTTCAGACGACGCAAGTGACTTACTGATACTTCATAGAGCCCACTGGAGCTATTATAGCTGCCCCGACCTTTTCTATCCCTGAAGCCATCGGTGGTGTTAGAAATTGGGACTATCGCTTTTCCTGGATTCGTGACTCAAGCTTCACCATTTACATTCTGCTGCGTCTTGGCTTCAGGGCCGAAGCAGATGCTTACATGGAGTTCATCATGGAACGATTCGTTCACTCACGTGGTCCAGATGGAGGACTGCCTATCATGTTCACCATTAGAGGTGAAACTGACATTCCAGAGCTCACACTGGATCATCTCGAAGGATATCGTGGCAGTAGCCCGGTTCGTATCGGCAATGGTGCGGCGTTTCACCAACAATTTGATATCTATGGAGAGTTAATGGATGCGATTTACTTGTACAACAAATACGGGAAACCAGTTCCATGGGATGTCTGGAAGGCAGTTCGTGAGATCCTTGGTAAGTTTTCCAATAATGATCTGCTTAACGCCCACTAACCACTGCTAAGACTACATTTTAACTATCCTCGACGGTAAGTGATAAAATAACCACCACTGGCCTTTCACTGATCATTGCAGACCCCGATATGTCTATTTGGGAAGTTCGAAACAATAAGCAGCACTTCACCTATTCTCAGATAATGCTCTGGGTCGCATTTGACCGCGGTCTTCGTCTCGCGGATAAGAGATGCTTTCCATGCCCCAATCGCACCAAATGGATGGAAGCGAGAGACAATATCTATGAACGCGTTATGGAAAGGGGTAAGTGTTGCCTCGCTGTGTGCAATAATTCATTTGTTGACTGTTCCGCAGCATACAACGAAGAAATGAAGTGCTTCGTACAAAGCTTCGAGAGTAGAACCATGCTAGACTCTTCCATTCTCATCGCTCCTCTCGTCTTCTTCATATCTCCTTGCGATCCGCGCTTTCTCAACACCCTCGACCGCATCCTGTTGCCCCCTGAGAAGGGCGGCTTGACAAGCACCGGTTTGGTGTACCGCTACGACACTGAGCTCTCCAATGATGGTAAGACCCCTTTTCTTTCTAGCTAACCCCCCGGTCGAGATGTAGTTGCTAATGAGAGTAAATTATGTTGTAGGAGTAGGTGGTCATGAAGGCGCATTTAGTATGTGCACATTCTGGCTTGTCGAGGCCATGACCCGAGCAGCTGTCTACGAACCAAAGTATCTGGTCCGGGCTGTGAATCTCTTTGAGAACATGCTTGGATTCTCCAATCATCTTTGCATGTTCTCTGAGGAGATCGCGCGTAGTGGCGAACAACTTGGTAACACACCTCAGGCGTTCAGTCACCTGGCTTTGATCAGTGCAGCCTTTAACCTTGACCGCACGGCGGGGTGAAATCATCCGAGACTTTCAATTTGATTATGTATTCTCTCATAGCTAGTTGATTAATACATAAGGTGTTATAAATTAAGGTATATTACGACAAGGTACGCAAGCGCGGATGAGAGAAAAAACATTGTCATCGGCATCTTCTTATTGAGATTATTCCTGCGAAGTCTTGAACCAAGAGCTGCAAGGCTACATCGTTGACGGTGGTATATTGCTACGATCGTTCGCTCCGCCCATCACCCGCGGGGTTCTACAGATACAGTGTCTCCAACCTCAATAGTTGGATATTGCGACTCCTTGCTCGTAATGTCCCCCTGAGTAAAGGAGTCGTGTCGCATATGCACCCCAAAGTAAACCTTGCCATCGAACCGCCTCGTCTTTGCAAGTGTTACAAATGGCTCTTCCTTCTTCTCGCCGGTTTCTTGGTCTATACAAAGCATTTGGCACCTGCGACATGCACCCAGAAGCTTGAAATTTTGATGACCGATATGCATAGAGCCCCAGCTATCCTCGGAAAAGGCTGGCTGGGCTTTGGACCCATGAACTTGTTCAAGTACAATATTCGCCCGAAAAGACTTCTCTTCCACAGGCTTTCCACCACGACTTGCAATCTCCCGATTCAAAGCATCGACACTCGAGCTGTGAATCATCAGGATTGGGCTTTCGTTCGAGAGAAGTATCTTGGCAGGCTTCTGGTGTTCAGAGTCTGAGTCCGGGGGTGACGGCATATCTGGAAAAGAGCCCGGTATTGAGTGGACTTTATTTGGTTGTTGGTATCGTTGGACTTGGGCCTTCGAAAGACGGCCTTTTAATCCCAGGCCACCGGGAGGGAAGCGTGCGAGGACACAAGGCACACCAAGCACGGCAGAGAAGAAGGAATTGATGCTCTCTGAGGTATATATCTGCGTGGTCACCTTCTCCCCACAAACCCTTGATGACTGCCTGTCGAAACTGGAGTCAATGACAGAAGGATCTGCCGATAAAGGTATGGATATTTGATTCGGCTGATCACTATTTTGTATTCCATGATATGTGACAGTCAGCTCGCCTTTGTCAAAATTCAGTTTGGTTCTCAAGAGTGCCATTTTTGGACAGCGTTTCTGACTCAGGGCATGGCCTGAGCCATAGTGGACTAGGCACCATTCACGATCCCAAGCCAGTCCTTCTGGTCGAACCTCCCAAGGGACTCCAGATGGAATAGAAAAGCCAGCACAGCTTTTGATTGGGTAGATGGTAATATTTTTGACCTTGAGTGTGGAAGGGTTGGGCGTGACAATCGAGTCCAAGAGGCTGGAATCAGGCAAAAGGGTTGATACTGTGCTTTCTTGATAAAACTCCTTGATGAAAGAAGTAAAGCCATCAACATCTGCTTCAGTACTCATTGCACCCAAGCTAGCTCGAATGACACCTGTTGGCTTGCCGGACATGATATCATTATCCGCACCACATCGAAACCCTGCAGAGAAATTCTTCTTCATCTCCCAGGGCTGTAAGTCCAGAGCTGAAGCGATACCTCCAGGGCTACAGACACCACCAGTCCGAATATGAATATTTTTCAGATTCGCAAGCTTTTCAAACTCGGCGAGACTGATCCAAGCACCGTGACTATTCCTTAGATTGAAAGAAATGACCGGGCCGCTTCCAAGAGACTCTTTGTCATGGGATGTCGCTGTGTAGATTGTACAAACTGGTGCACCGTTTGCATGATGTATATTGCTTAATTCTTGGAGCATTCGTTGAGAAAGGTATGAAGTGTGAGAACTGACTTGATCCATGGAACCAAATAGCCGTCGATGGACATCCATGGCGATGTCAACGGCCACTATGTTATGAAACGGTAGTGTGCCGTCTTCTAATCGCTCGTGGAGGGAGTGTGATTTTGGGGCATGCCACCTCTCCTTTCCAGTGACAACCATGTCCACTGTGCCACCACCAAAATATTTTCGATTCTCAAATATCCATTCTGAAGAGCGTTTGACTATCAAAGCGCCAAGATCAGGGAATCCAAATATTTTGTATAAGCTCAGAACAGTGAAATCTGGTGTCAGATTGGGATTGCTGAAATCAAGGCGTGATGTGGCGACAAACGAGGAAGCATCCAGTAATGTGAATACTCGATGCTTGTGTGTTTTATGCGAGTTTTGTATATCTTTTGCCCAACTTAGGGGATATCTCTTGCCATCCATATGAGATTGGGCAGGATACGCAAATAAGGTTGTTGGTGATGACTCTGATGAGTTGCTGTCCACATCTCGGAACGGAGATCGTCCTTCTAGCCATGACTGAACATCATCATCGTGGACGGATGTGCTAGAAACAGCTTCCTCTCGAACTCCGACCAAACTGGTGTGACAGACCTGGTGATAGGCATATAAAAACCCATCCGGCTGATTCCTCATAGCTTCGACAACTAGTTTGATACCGGCTGTGGCATTGGCAACAAATACCACATCATATTCAGTCGGATCCGCTCCGAAGAAGTTCAATAAATTCATGCGAGCATCTTCAATGCGAGATGTTGATTGCTGTGAGGATGGAGATGCAGAGTGGGGGTTGCCGTAGAGAACTGTTGTCATCTCGCGAGCGAATGAGTCCATCAGGGACTTGGAACATAACGTTGAGCCGGCATGATCAAGGTATATTGAATCTTTGAATGGTTAGTAGAGTCCAGCAAGATGGATAAGTATTATGACCTTGAATCATTGGATATTCTGTTTCTCTAAACTCTTCCACGGCAGCATTATAGCGGTAGAGGCTTGAGTTGCCACTGTGAATAGAAGTTGTCATCTTGACAGATTATCTGGTGACCAAGCGATTGATGCTGAATCAAGGTGGCTGACTGATTAGGTTTTATCGTGAAAACAAGATCAAACACATCCGAAGGAGACCTAGGCTTGTTATATGTAGCACAATTCTTATCCTACACTGATGAGGAGTTCTAAGACACTATCGTGAGCGATAGAGAGTGAGAGTGGGGTGAAGAGTGGAGGAGAAGACATGCTCAAGCCAAGCCAAGGAGGGAAGTTGGATATGATGCTAGAAACAAGAGATGCTTTAGTTGGGCCGAATTACTTGGAATCAGTGAGAGAAAGCAGAGCCGACGTTAGTATGACAGTATCAGAATAAGTCGACCGCTTATCTTGGTCAGCTGCATTGTTGTTTGTCGCCTTTTAGCAAGTAAACCACTGAGCATATCGGATCTTCCCCCAGATTTCACTGTTAGTTGCAGCGGAGATCGCCACTTTCCTGTTTCCAGGCACTGTATCTACATTCGCTGTTTGCCGACAGGTCCAGCCTGGCTGATCATTGGTCCGTCAATTGTGGAGGGAAGCAGGTACCTGTTTTTGCGTAGTGTTGTTCATTTCTGTAAACTGCCCGTCGGCGTGAGATTTGCCTTTGCATCAATCATGTCAAATGCTGATTGCGATTGTATTGCGGCAAATAGATTATCAGACCAAGAAATGAAACTGGAGACCTTTGAAAACGAAAAGACATATATCCCTGTGATTCGCTCCCCAGATTACCATGGATCGCGCTTATCCTAGAGCAGCCTGCCTCAGAGCTTCTCGGCACAGAAAGGTACCTAGGTAGGTCGTCTCAGCAGTGGAGGCGTCTTGGACTTTAGTGCTCCACCGATTCGCGTACAGGCAGCTGAACTTCCGACTGGCCCCCAACTAACCAACCAACTCAGCCTCTTCAACCTCACTTCACTCTGTCACATCACATCGCATCGCATTGCTATTGCTGTGAAGTGAGGGCGCACATCTCTCAACTCAAGCGCTACCGTATATCAAATTCTTCTTGAAGATCGTGCTTGTTCAATTAGTTTGTCTCCCCACATTCTTTGACCACCTGCTCTCTTTTCCCCTTATCCCTCTTGCAGCTCTGCCAACTCGTCGATCCAGCCGCAGCCGCAGCCTCGCGTTCTCCCATCCTCCCTCTTTGACGCGGCATTTCTATCTGCCATTCTCATCATCATTCTTCTCAATTCTTATTATTTCTATTTCTTCGCTCAAGGCGCGTTGTCCTTGAACTTTCTTCTTCATGGCGCCTCTTTGGCAACCCTTTCTTTCTTGCTCTCTCCACTATCATTGGTTCATACTCTGCTCAAGATTACTTCTCTAACGTCGATCATGTTGCCAAACAATAGATAAATCCGTTAAAACAACCCCCCTCCCCCCCGCCAATTGCTCAACAGTGAGCAGCCAAACTTGCGCAGAAAGCCCGCCAGGCAGCTTCCTTTCGTGCCGCGTCGCGTCGCCAGCAACGATGGACTCATACACATCTTTCCGGGACGCTTCGGCTCGTTCCCCGGTTGATCGTAGTTGGAGTCGCGATGACTCGCGCACCCGAGATGAACGTCCCGATCGCGGCGACTCCTTTTATCGCGGAAGATCTCCAGGTTCGTTTTCCAAAAGAGAGAGGCCTTTGCTTCATGCTACTCAGCAGCGGCAAGCTTCAGCACCTTTTAACCCAAACAACGCTTACATGCTCAAAGGCCATGACCGTCGCGACCGCCGCCGATCTCGCTCCCCAGCTACCGTCGACCGCTACGAACCACGACCCCGTCGGGATGATCGAGACCGGGATGATAGACGTCGCATACAGTCACCACCCGCCAACATTGACCGATATGTGCCGGGTCAGGATTCTGGCTCAAGTAACCCGAGTGTCAACCCTCTCGCCGACCCTGCCAAGCTTCCTTACCAAGTTGGCTTCTCTTACTTTGGAGAATGGTGGAGAATGAATGAGAAGATCAAGGAAGAAAAGGAACGGATGCGTACTGGCCGCCGTCGCGAACCAGAACGGGCTCGTGGCCCAGAAGATCGCGAAAAGGAGAAGGCTAAGATCCAGGCCGCCTATGATGCGTATAAAGAAGAGCTTCAAGCTAAGATGGCACGAACGTTTGTGTCTGAACACAAGAAAGAGCAATGGTTCAAGGAGCGATATGTTCCTGAAATTCGAGACGATTTCAGAGGAAAATTGAACGAATTCCGACGTGGTGCCTACAGCCAGTGGGAACAAGATCTTGAGGGTGGTGCTTTTGATGACTTCTCACTTGAAGGTCTCCCGAAGAGTGAGAGCAATGGCAGTGGTGGTGTAGTTGAAAAGGAAGAAGGAGAGGCGACGGCCACAAACGAGATTCTGGGTGTTGGTGACCTAGTTCCAGCCAACGGCAGTGACATCCGTGACGACAGCCAGGCACAGCCAACACTGTTGATCAAGACCATCGCACCCCATGTTAGTCGCCATAATCTCGAGGCCTTTTGCAAAGAACATCTTGGTGAGGAGGAAGGTGGCTTTAAATGGCTTTCTTTGTCCGATCCCAACCCTAGCAAGCGATATCATCGTATCGGATGGGTTATGCTTCACCCTTCATCAGAAACATCACTTCCAGTAGACCGTCTTGACCCCAAGGATGAGGATGGCGATGAGACGATAACATCTCCACAGCCAGAAAAAACTGCCGACAAGGCCTTGGAGGCTATCAACGGCAAGACTGTTAAGGATGAGGTTCGAGGCGACTTTGTTTGCCACGTTGGAGTTCACAGTCCACCTCAACACCCTCGCAAGAAGGCTCTATGGGATCTCTTCTCCGCCCCAGAACGCATTGACAAGGATCTTTTGCTTGTACAGCGAATTGTCAACAAGTTTGAGGAAGAGTTCGGCTCTGATTTTCAGGCCACCTTGAAAATTGAGGAAAAGGTCGAAGACCTTAGGAATGCGGGTCAGCTCCAGCCAGCTGTGGCTCCGGCGCCTGTAAGGAAGGTCAAGAAGACCAGGGAGGTGGGAATGGACGAAGCCATGGACGAAGAGGAAGATGGTGTCATTGAAATTGAAGAAGAGGAGGAGGAGGGTGCCGTGGAAGACGAAGAAGTTGATGACGAGGATCTCCTGGTCAAGAAGAAGCAACTTGATCTTTTGATCGAATACTTGCGTCGGGTATTCAACTTTTGCTTCTTTTGTGTTTTCGAAAGCGACTCTATTCACGAACTTACACGAAAATGCCCTGGCGGACATTTGCGCCGACCCCGAAGCACACTTTCGTCTGCAGCTAAGGCTGTCGCGAGAGCAAGTGCCAATGGGGAACCATTCCCAGGCAAGAAGCGAGGTGAAGGTGCAGAAGAAGCCGAGGGCGAGCTTACCGAAGGTGAGAAGAAGTTCCGAAATGCTTCCAATAAGACAGAGCAACAACTTCTCCGGGCGTTCAACTGGGTCAAGACATTTGAAGATAAGCTTACTCAGATCTTGGATCCCCATTCTGTCGATATTCGAAAGCTGGGCGGCCGCCCCGCAGATGAGGCTGTCGACGAAGAGCTTCTCAAACATGTGAAGCAAGAGGATGAGCATAAGTGGCGCTGCAAGGCTCCAGAGTGTTCCAAGCTGTTCAAGGAAGAACACTTCTGGCGCAAGCACGTGGAGAAGCGTCATGGCGACTGGCTTGATAACTTGAGACAAGAGGTACGCCGTATTTCCTCGATCGTTTACGACACATTGCTAACGTGATATGTTTAGTTTGAGCTCATCAACGCCTATGTGATGGACCCGTCACACATTGCACCATCCAGAACCGATGCAAACTCAAATGGTCATTTCCCGCCATCCAATGGCCAGTCTAGCAGTGGAACACCCCGTGGTTTTAACCTACAAAACTTTGCTATGAATGGTATGATGGGTATGCCAGGGTTCCCCATGGGACCGGGCCAATTCTCGCCTATGTTTGCAAATATGCAATCCGGAGGATGGAACCCTATGGGTGGTGATGAACGCTCCGGAGGTCCTATTCGTCGAGGAGGTATGGGCGGTGGCCGTGGCCAATACCGCTCTGGTCCTTATGATCGTCGAGGCGGTAACCGTTTCGATGGTGGTCGCAACCGAAACGGCGGATCACGTTGGGGTGACGGCGCTGGAGGAGCCGCGGGTGGTCCCCGTGAGGCAGTCCAGGGCCGAAGCCTCAAGAGTTACGAAGACCTGGATCAAGTTTCCGGCGGTGGAAGTGGTGAGCTCAATTACTAAATTGCTAAGACGCTTTCCTCGTCACAGCAAGGCGAGTTGGACGCTTTGGAGTTTGTTGCTTTTCCTAATATCAATCAATAACTGGCATCTGGATTATGGAAAGGACGCTGTATCTAGATTCTATGTACCATACGCTCTCACACGTTGCTTTAAGACGATTTGCTCAGTGGACAGATAGTCCAGAAAACAGCATTATCTACAGAATGTTGCATCATACTCGAATTTCAGTACCTATTCCCTAAGCTACTACTACTTACGATCTACGATTATACTCTCGGTGAGCCTCGGTGAAGATAAGCTAGCGGAAAAGGTGTGGGGTCGCTTTTGACTCCGCCGTGGCCAATGGTATGCCAAGATAAGATATTTTCGCGACCACACATCTCCACCGCCCACCTTTTTTTCTGTAGGCTCGTTCAACTTTATCATTGCGAACCTCCATAGTGATCGTGTATTCCAAGAGTTCAAAGTCGCAAAGATGGGACTCCTCGCAGAGAACAAGACGTAAGGAGACGATTCTTTAATACAGCTCTTGCACGAGCATGCGCTAACTTCCTGCAGTCGACGAAAGATCAATAAGGATCCCAATAACACAAAATGGACTAAAGATACGAATACCTTCGGACAGAAGATCCTGCGCGCTCAAGGCTGGCAACCGGGTCAGTTCCTCGGAGCTCAGGATGCGCCGCACTCGGAACTACACACGGCCGCTAACGCCTCCTACATTCGCGTGGTTCTCAAGGATGACATGAAGGGATTGGGCTTTAGCAAGTCTAAGGAGGACGAGGTCACTGGTTTGGATGTGTTCCAAGATCTACTAAGCCGGCTCAACGGAAAGACGGACGATGCTATCGAAGAGGATCAGCAAGCGCGACTCGCTGTCAAGACGCACCACTTTGTCGAGCAACGATACGGAGCCATGAAATTCGTTTATGGTGGTTTGCTGGTAGGCGATGAGATGAAGGATGTGGAAGATAAACAGTCCGAGCAACAAACAGAGACAAACTCTGACGAGGACGTTGTAATGGAGTCTGCACCCACACCAAAGGAATCCAAGAAGGAGAAGAAGTCTAAGAAGAGAAAAGCCAGTGAGGACGAAGAGGAGTCTTCCACCCGAGAAACCGATTCAAAGAGCAAGAAGAGACGCAAGGAGGAACGCAAGCTAAAGGAGAGCGATACAGACGACGCTAAGGCCAAGAAGAAGAAGGAGAAGAAAGAAAAGAAGGACAAGTTTCGCAAGAAGTCCACGGAGGATGTCTCAGACGATGAAGACGGCGAAGAGCGCTCCAAGAAGCGAAAGTCCAAGTCTAAGGATAAGAGCCGGTCTCCCGAGGACTCAGACGATGATAAGGTGAAGGATAAGAAGTCGAAAAAGGAAAAGAAGGACAAGAAGAAGCGTAAGAAGGAGGAAGCAGCATCAGAATCTACCAGCACATCCGTCACTTATGATTCTACACCCGCGGCATCGGTCCCCGGAACAGGAGCAACAACTCCATCTGGCACATCAACACCTCGGGGTAGCAGGAATTTTGTACGATCACGATTTATCGCGCAGAAGAGACAGGCTGTGCTGGATACTAAGGCTCTAAACCAGGTTTGAACTGCCACTTGGTGCACATTGACTATTCTTGCTAACGATTGACAGATTTTCATGGTTAAGGCTTAGATTATGAGAATTTCAATGGGTTGCTCGGATACAACACTTAAAAGCACCTAGAGGGATGACGATGTATATATAAGAGTCGTCGGATATACGGATGTATATGGCGCTGACTGGGTTGCATGATAATGTTAGAAGAATCTACCACATTTTGGAACAGTTAATTTACATGCTCATCATGATAAGCCAATAAATGTGTACTGCAATTAATTAGCATGGTTTGAAGAGCAAATAAAGTCAAGTTCATGTCAGTACGCAAAGGTTAACGCCAACCAATGCATTCTACTTAACGTTGTATAGTCCCTGTTGATCATGTCCTGAGTTCGTCACTGGAAGTCCACTAAGAGGAATAACGAATAAGTTGGATCACATCATTTATTCTGCTGTGTTACTCCAACACCTGAGCTGGCTTTCGCATCAACTCCATGGCCAAGTTACCAATCGAAACATAAGAGGAACAATACCAAGGGGTACACATGCCCCGCGATCCGCCGTCATGATACTAATAATACACCGGACAATGCCTTCAATTCGTCATAATATCCTTTCATTTATTTGTTTGCGTTCTTGCCGAAGTTGCTGCAACGTAAATGTCAGTATAATAAACTCATGTTGATGTGATAGTGGTGACGTACTTGTGGAAGAACTGGCTGAACAAGCCACCCTTGGCCTGCTGGTCTGACATACTCGCACGACGGGCGGCGTTGGCATCACCGGCTCGCTTCTGTTCGCTGAGACTGGCGAATGCTGGCATAAAGCCTGAGCTCTGTTGGTGAAATTTGTTAGTACAATGGCGTGAGAATGGGGTATAAGAGAAAACATACTCGGCGGCGGCCGCTAACGTTGCCAGTGGGAGCAGTCTGAGGGGCACCGGAATCCATGTTGAAGTTTGTTTAGGAGTTGGCAGGTGTAGACAATCAGGTTATATCTGGGGCTGGATGTGTTTTCGTGATGTATCGGTAGAACTTAGTGTGCTTTTGAGATAGGAAAGGCTCTAATTAAGAGGAGGGGGACAGCTGAGTTTATATCTTACTACGTAGTAGGAGAGGAGGGGAAATCAGGCCAGCTTCCGTCAATCCTTGGACCACTCTCCCCTTCTCTTGCAGCAAAGGGTAAGAACGAGTGCAACTCTACCTGGGCTAGGGATGTCTCGACCGAGCCAGGGCTTGATCTCGCGTGCCACGGGAGGGAAGTCAATCACCCATCTTCACCACTGAGCGCCAATAAACGCATCGATATATAAGCTTTCGCCGGACATCCCATCCAAACGTGCTGGCCATTCTTTTTCGAGCACTAGCCAACCAGGCCATGACAAAAGTGGCGTCCACGTTGACCTCTGTTTAATGTCTGCGACACTTCCCCCAGGAAGTTAATATGACCAACCAGGACGTTTCGATCGCCAGACACTGGAACAGCTTCCCTCAGAATCTGATGGAAACTTTCGAGGAAAACAAACTGTGAAACGATGGGCATCCCGCTTGTGAGCAGTCAGTGAGCAGTGAGCATCATGACTCTTTGATACCCTAACTAAGACGCTGATCTCTCCCCCAAACCAAACGCGGAGAACCTGGCACTGCTGGGAGGTCCTGCCAATGCCTCAAAGCAGAGCTGATAGAGGTCACACCACCCATCAACTTGGCAGGGGAATTACAAACGCCAGTAACTTTACGCGGAAAAGGACGCCACGGGCGTTTACTCTCCCCAGGCCGCAACCGATAAGGGACTAACATGCACACGCCAATGCTTGCAGCGTCGTATTCTACAAAGTTCATGAGGATCAATTGCCCGCTTTGAGCTGCTTATGCAATTCCTCCAAGTGCGGGATGATATGATGTTATGAAAGATACAAAGGTACACAACGCACACGGCACGTTAGGTTCCATCATCCATGCGATACAGTAGCCGTAAGGAATACAGACGTCAAGGTGGTGTTGGATCTCCCGTCAATGACGAGGTCTGAAGTGGATGGTCCCACCCATCCTGGCCCGTCCTGCCCTCAAGGCGGGGCTTAAGGGACGTGGGGCCGATCTGTTCGGCGCTGTGGGGCCAAGAGCCAAGCAAGTGAGTAAAGGAAGGTGCCGAAAGCGGGGACAGCAGTCACAGTTGCATGTGCAATAACTTGTAGCAATCACATGAATGAGAAACAAGCTGACAACCACCACAGCCAACATCAGCATCACCCCGGCCTGTTAGGCTATGGACCAACTGCCGAAAAGACGTCAAGATTCAGGGTCCAACTGTCGTGTGCGTAATCAACGTCAACGACATGAATGGCTTCGTTAGTTGTGGGTCACTATCTCTGAGACAAACCTCCCTGACGACACGACTCCATCTTAAACCTCGATTCCCGTCTCTAGTCAGGGCCCCCCTCATCAGTATCATCTCATCAGGGGACCCCTATTCTCAGATCCAGATCCTGACCCATGATTGAACGTCTTTTTTTTTTTTTTTTTCAGTTTGTTTGTTATTTCGTCTAGTCATGATACTACCAGCTGCACCAGGCCCTCTAGATGCCGTCTTTTATCACCCAACACGTCATACGTATCTTTCTCTTTTTTTTATCGCTTTACCTCACATAGATCCATAGAAAAATTTTACTCCTTCTCTAATCTCACTGCAGGGTTCCGCTCAATGAAGTTGAGATCGACCTTGTGGCCCAGCAGCTCTCGAATGTTGGAGATCTTGTACTTGATCATTGTCGGTCGCTCCAGGGACAGACCCCAGCCAAACACCCGCATGTCCTTGGGCAGACCCATGGGCTCCAACATCTCAGGTCGGAACATACCACTGTTTCCGATCTCCACCAATTTGCCCAGACCCTCATGGTAGCTGAAGATCTCCATACTGGGCTCGGTGTAAGGGTTGTAGGCAGGCTTGAACTTGAGGTTGGTGATGCCCATCTTGGCGAAGAAGACCTCCATGAACTCCATCAATCCACCTAGCGTAAGTCCATAGTCGGCAATAACACCTTCGACCTGGTGGAACTCGGCCAAATGGGTTGCGTCCACTGTCTCGTTTCGGAAGACTCGATCAATAGAGAAGTATCGTGCGGGAGGTGGGCGGCCATCGGGTCCCTTCTGCGCCGCTAGCTTGTAAAGCATAGCTGTTGAAATAGCAGTAGTGTGGGTTCGGAGCACCAATCTCTTGGTCTCCTCCGCTGACCAGGGATATCTGTAGCCAATTGATCCGAACTTGCCATTCTGGTGCACTTGCTTGATGTTCTCCCAGTACTCTTCCGTGTTTTGTCCCTCCTCTGATCGTGGTGCGTCGCCAACCTTGGGGTCCGAGATGTAGAAGGTGTCTTGGAGATCACGGGCGGGGTGCTGCTGAGGCACGAACAGGGCGTCGAAGTTCCAGAATCCGGTCTCAACGAACTTGTTGGTAGGCATCTCCTCGAAGCCCATCTCGAAGAAGATTTGTCGGAATTCGTGTCGGACCTTATTCAGGGGGTGGAGTGCGCCGGCATTCTGATCCGCACCGAGAGCCTTGAAGTTGTAGGGCTTGAAGTTAGCAGTCTTCCATGATCCAGATGCGATCATGTCGGCTGTCAGGTCGGTCTCCTCCTTCTGAATTTCCAGGGCAAACTTGGGACCCTTCTCCATCGAGAAGCTGATAACCTTCTGCATCTTGATCAGTTTTCGCTTTCGCAGATCAGTCAGGATCTTGGGATCGGCGGTTTTTGTCTCCTTGATCTTCTGGAGCTGCGCTCGGGTAACATCTTCGATCGACTCAGCCTATCACTTGAGGTTAGCCATCAATTGGTCCTAAATTTGATGCACAGGACTCATGAGCTTAGCATACGGTAGCGACAAGCTTTCCATCAGCACTCTTATTGATCCACTTCTCCTTGAAAGCCTTGCCTTTTCCAACCTTGGTCACCGTCTTGTCACCAATAACCTTCTCAAGGTCCTGGATCGACAACCCCTCCACGGCATTTCGCAGCGCCTCAAAAACACGCGCCTCGTGACTACCATGCTCAGCAATTTGTTCCGCCTCGGGCTCCAGAATGGCCTCTTCTTTGTCAATTGTCTCGTAGGTGATCATGGATCGGGAAGCGAGACGGTCGAGGGCAGCCTTAATGTCCTGGAAGGCGATGGAGGGGAAGGCCTCTGAGGAGAGCAGGGGGCTTTTTTCCGACAAGGCTTGAAGGATCTGGGAGGTGAGATCCCCGGAGGGGGCAGAGCTTGTGGTCGTCATGATGGCGGACTTATCGTGTTGTGAGAAGCCAAGACGAAGTCGAGGGTTCGCTCTTTGGGTTGTCGTTGTTCGTCTGAGTCACGGCGGGCAGAAATTATTTGGGTCATTGGAGTGCTGTATCACCCACCACAAGCGTCCGATGGCGGGGTACTCTGGCAAGTACCAAGGTACCTGTCCCGCATTCTCGGACCTTTCTTTATCCGAACATGCATGGCTCTGCCGGTTCATCTAAGCCCTGCGTTACACATAATCCCTGCTATCTGATCATGGCGCCTCAAGTCGCCTCATGCTCCAACAAGTCACCTCCATCCACTCGAGACTGGTGTAGTCGATATCTTGAATTCCCATAGCGCCAGTCGAAATTGCCTTGTTATATATCCTTTATCTCCCTTAGACAAGCTCTGCCACAGTCATACAACCTTCGCGAAAATCCCATGATCCGCACGTGCTTCTCCTGAGCTGCCATCCTGCTCATGCAGAACTAGCTCCCCTACAGATGCAGATGCAGATGACGATACTCGAGAATGAGCGATGATGCCTCGCCGAGCTCTACGGCGCCGAACGATGTCTCCCCGGCCGAACCAGCTAATGCTTCGTCCGGCAGCCGTGTCACATGGAATCTACCACGCGAACAGTCGAGATCAGGTCGATCGCGTGCCCAGTCACACTCCCAGCGTCGCAAGAAGAAGAAGAGTAGGAAGAAACGCAATCCTGGTTTAGCGAGAAAGTTGGAGTTTGTCACACATTTGCTCAAGAGTCTTGATACCCTGGTTTTTGCGGAGTTAAGTGCGCTGTACTATATGGAGTATGTTGAATTGCTCACCTCGTATCTTCGAACTTCGCTTACCAATGATGCCCCCTAGGTGCTCAATGTTTCGATTCATCCTAAGATCTGTTGGCCAGTACTTATATCTCACGCCTAAGGATGAATCTTTTCCTTTTCTAATGCCAGCGAGTCCCATACATGTCTGTTTGGTTCTCATTCCAAATATCATCTGCATACTCTTACATGTCTTTGTTTCTCTCCCAGTCGGCCCAGACTATCATCGAGGTTATATGCACGGTGGTCTGGTTATCGATTTCATAGGCCAGAAGCCTCCGACATCTCGAGTTTATTATGTTTTGGCAGATGTCATGATACTTGCCGTCCAATGTCTAATGTTGACGGTACACACTGAGCGGGAGAGACTGAGAGTGATTCTCAAAACCTTCCGTCCCATGGTGCCCGATGTGGCTCAGGAAATGGCTCCCACCATAGAAGATTTGGATGCGGAGGAGCGTGGTATATCTAGGGACATGTCCAGCTCATTAGCAGCTGACGAAGAGGACGGGATCGAGTTACAGCCCTTACAGCGTGCCAGTACAACTGAAGAGAACAACTCGACGTCGGGAGAATCAGAGCCGTCGGCCAGAGAACCGCTTATTGATGAACCAACACGGTCACATCTATCTGATGTGTTGAGCTCTGGAAATGCAATCATTGGCGAATATCATGTTCTTCATTCGTTACGCAATGCAGCGTTGAACATTGAGAGAACAGCCTCATACTCACTTCGTACAATTGGCTACGGGGCGACCATGGCTTCCATCGAAGCCCGGAGACGAGCCCTTAATGTACCGGCTCGAACCGCCCAGAACGATAGACAATAACATCATATTAGCGAATTTAAAATCAATGCTTGGCATGCGAATTTGAACTAAGGATGAATTACTCTGTGCCTTTACGCTATCTTTCTTCCAACATTGCCAACGCCAGTACCCTTAACAGAAACAATGATATCATTCGTATCGTCCCCAACGTCTCTCAAACCCCAACTGCTTGCGCCAAAAGTCCTCAAATCTCTCGCGAGGATGACCATCTCTTCATTTCCAAGCACCTCCCTGCCAACTCTGAGGCGGCCAACATCCTCTGATCCCATAGCCATAAGGATAAGCATGGTTTTCGCTGAGACTTGTGTGGCACAGCCTCCTTGAGAGATGTTCTCAAGCAACTGGAAAGCACATCGCTTTCCAATATCCTCAGGGACAACTCCACCCTGAGGTGGGACAACAACGTCTGCCGAGTAGAGAACACCAACAGCGCTCGACTCAGCGACCAAGCTGAGACCGAATCCTATTCCAAGCCGTCTCTTACTTCCCGCCTTATCACCTGTGGGAACAAGTGGTGCCTGGTCGTACTGCGCAGCGATATGAATGTCGGACACCAAAGGGTTCAGGATTTCTCGCGCAGAGTGAATCATACGGGCGTTGTTAGAGGCAGATACTCCAGTACAGTATGCGACACCGCGAATGCGCTTTATCCGACCGGGGCTTCGGTTAAGATGCAGGGTCTTTGGTAGTCGAACTTGACTTGCGAATCGAAGCTCGACACATCCACCGCCACCCTTTCCACCAGGTCCAGCGCATGATCTTTGAAGTACCCTAAGCTCTATCCGCGCGGGAGGGATGCCAAAAAGGGCAAAGAGAGGAAGGACGGCAGTTCGGAAGGAATCGACCGAGATGTCGCCTGTCTCGGTGGAGGACGTGATAACACCAGGACCGGTAAATCGGACGTTCATATGCGCTTTGGAGAAGGGCGCCAATAGACAAAGAGGCATAAGGAAGTAGGTTACGCCGCGGGTGTTATTGACGGAGATGGTATGCTCAATGACATCGCCATCAGAGGCGCCAAAGCCAGCAATTGTTCCAGTAATCAGGCCAGGGTGATATGTGATGGTTGTACCGGTGTAGGAAATCTGCATCGAGCTACCATTGGTGACAGCTTCGAGCAGGCGCAAAAAAGAAATCTCATGGGGAGCGAGACCTGGATTCGTAGGTGATGTGCTTCGGATTTTGGAAATGTGAATAGGTCGACCGGTCAGCGTCGATAGAATCAGGCGCTGGGTGAAGGACCGATGTCCTGTAAATCGGAGGAATTCTGGCGTCGAATTCGACATTTTGCTGCTGTTTAGGGGGTATCTTTGGAGTCGCAATATTTCCAACACGCCGCCGAGTAACAGACAAAAAATAATTTTCTGCCCGTCGGAAACGTTATCGATGCAGCCTAGACCGGAAGGCGGTGAGATAGGCCTCCTCTTGTAAGTGGCAGATTTATAGCAAAGTCTTATCGATAACCTCTGAAAATGGTTCAGCGTCAGTATAGTCAGTCAAAGCTTCAACTTCATATCAGCACCCTATGTATTAAAAATGGCGGGCCGGCCGCTTTTACGCGAGCTACGATGTAGCAATGAGACTATATGTCGCTCTTGTCGACTGGCGATCCGACAGCGACCGACGCAACCACGATTAGCGGCACCATATAGCACCAAAACCACCACACAACGAGCGATTGATGATGCCGTTACACGAAAACCCAGCAGATTCGAGATCCAGCAATACATAGATCGGATCAAATCTCTTCGAGATCCAACAAAGGACGATAACAAGCCTTTCAGTGTGCGATTCTTCGAACAGAACAAGAATGAGAGGGCAGAACTTTCTGGAGAAGACGCTTTTGGTGCATCTTTCGATGAAGTGGATATGTCTGGTCTGAAGGACGCTTTATTAGAAATTAAAGACGACATTGGCGGAAAGGACGAAAAAGACGCTTTTGAAGATGTGGTTGGTCAGCTGGGCACTGCATGGAAAAAGATGAAGACGGCAGACGATCTCGAGAGAATCATCGCCAAATTAGACGCTTATACTGCAGCGATTGATGAGGAGCTTGACAAGACCGGTGCAGACCTGCCCAGGGAGGTGTTGGAGAAATTGGATTCGGAGCTTCCAGGATTGCCAGGACTAGGAACATTGGGTTCTCGAATAACGTTGCCACAAATTCCGGAGAGGCCTTGGACAATAAATCAGCGCAAGAAGGTCACTCGCCTCAACACTGTACTATCAAAGGCTGCCAGAGACCATCGTCGAGGCATCAAACTTACGGCGAAGACAGTACAAGGGGTGTTCAAGGCTTACCACTCAGCAAGACTATCCTTAGCCCATGGATGGAGTCATGTTCCTCTTGAGGTTTGGGATCTGCTATGGAAAGTATTCTCAACCGAAGAATCTGTCAATATCCATCGTCTATCGCATATAGCACTTCTCGCTCGCGATATGAGTGAGGCAAAGATTACTTTAAGCCCTGCCCAGCAACTATTGACGATTGAGGCGGTGTTTGTCGATGGGTGGGAGTCAAAGGCGATTGAGAACTGGAAGCGGTGTATGGGCACGCTGGGTAACGAGAATTCCGAGACCTTTCAAGAGTTCTGGGAGCTTGGTGTGAGGATGTATTGTCGAACAGGAGAATTGGAACAGGCACAGCGAGCCATCAACAAGCTTATCCAGAGACAGTCAGATCCTCGTATTCTGATGCCTTTGATTCGAACGTGGTCTGAACTGGGTACAGAAGAGGGACAGGAGAAGGCTTGGGTTGTATACCGCCAGCTCCGTGAACTTCTTGGGGGAGATATGAAGCTCGCTGACTACGATCAAGTTATCTCATACTTCTTAACGACGCACCAGACTGAGAACGCCTTATATGCTTTCGTCGACATGATGAGCGATGGCAAGACTGATCTGAAGAAGCAAAAATACATGCCGTCAGTCGTGGCCAACAAATTCTTCTTTGGGAAGTGGCTGAAGAGACTGATCGGCGCGGGAGATCTGAATGGAGCTCACAGCGTCGTGGAGTTTATGGGTAAAAAGGGTATTGAGCCCGCACCTATTCAGCTGAACGGTCTCATTGCAGCTTGGCAACGAGCGGGAGGTACTGAGGACCTTGAGAAGGCGGATGAGATGGCATGGGGCATGATCGATGCTCGAATCGAATTTGTCAAGGCTCGAGGCAACGACACTGATTCACAAGATAAATTCCCAAAAAAAGACGACACAATACCCCTACCACGGGCCACTCTAGAGACATTCTCATTGCTGGCGGAGAACTATCGTCTGAGAGACTTACACGATCGCCTCTTGATGCTCTGGGAAGCCTTCCGAGAAGCTGAGATGAAGGCTGACTCCTTCGTCATCAACCAGCTTCTCGAATCTTACATCCAAGCAGGACAGTCGAAGGAAGCTTTGGACTTATACCAGACACTTGTAGTGGAAAAGGGCGTCGAACCTGACCCCTATACTTTCAGCGCATTATGGAAGACCCTCGCCATCAACCGCTTGCACGTCTCATCTGGCCATGTTCCTGACCAAATTGAGCCCACTCGTGCCATGTTTGCTGAGACAGTCAAGTTCATACATGTCTTTCAACCTGACGGCATGGATGGTCAGCTCGCCCGCAAGATTCTCCATACATTCCGCCGTATCAAGGATAACACAGGTCTTGTCGTCGCCTTGGCGACGCTCCGCGACACGTTTGGCTTCCTTCCTCCCGAGACGCTCGTTCTCGAATTGATCCTGGAGACGACCAAGCTATCATGGGATTCACCGACTCATCGACGCCGGCTTATGAACGCCAAGCGGAACCTCGATCGTGGCCTTCTCACTTGGGCAGAGGGTGATGCTTCTCGCCTTGATGGTGATCGTCGCGGCGAAGCTCTGTTTGAATATCTGCAGAAACTGTACTGGCCCAGTGAGGGTGATGATACTTATAAGAGAAAGTTGTTCAAGGAGGTTGCAGAGCAGATGGGAGTGTATGAGAGGCTACGAAAAGGGGCGAAGCAGTAGAAGAAGGAAGCATTAATGACCAGCGCTTGGAATATATCTCACGATCCATCTGATTCATGTACGATAGCATAAGACGGCCCAGCTACACCCACTGTAACTTTTATTTCTCTAGACAGGGCAAGGCTTGGGAAGCATAGTAAAAACTACTCATATCTTACCCAAGCTTACCTTAACTTTAGGTATCCTCTAACAGAGTTAGTACTCCTCAAACCTTTCGTCTTCTAGATAGACCCTGGCTAGACATGCACAAGAAGGGCTCATCTGAATTCATGATAGAAGAAGACAGGATCATGAGCCAGGTTCATTGTGTCGCTTTTCGAGAACTCCAAATTTCTTTCAACGTTTAACGAACCACTTGAAAACAAGAGGGAATGAATCAATAGAATATGATTCCAAAAGCTTTCATATAAGTGCTCTACATACGCACGTCGACTTGATATCAAATTAGCCCTGAGAAAGGAGCAAAGCTAGATTCCCTCCTAAGCTGGAAAGGCCAACAAGTTTCATTTAATACATTTTGCCTCATTCATCCTCCTCCCTGAAGAACTCCGTCGCTATGCAAATTAAACCAGGAACTAATTAATGTAACAGCCATGTTTACATGGCCCATTTCCCTTTTCAGCCCGGAAACCCAGGATCCTTTCCCTACGACAAATCCATTGTATCATGATCGATACGATCGCCCACTGAGCTCAGTCCCGAATCATCATCACTAGCATGGCCGTTTTGCTGGGGTGCTTGTTGCTGAGGAGGTTGGTCTTCGTCCGGCTGCTGTTCTTCGCCGGGGGTTGGAGTGCTTTGAGGTGAGGCACGGTTGGAGATCCATTCGGCGATGGTTGTCTCTGGGCCGCCTTCGACTTGGATCTCGCCTGTATCGTGGCCGCGGCCGAGGATTGTACCATGGTACTTTGCGTCTTCGCCAGTTTTGCTGTGTTTCTTCTTGAGGGCTACAAAGGTTACGGTTAGCTGGTTTGTATGAGAAGACCTTGTACTGAGACTTACCATTGAGGTAATCCGTGGCATCCGTCTCGCCATCTCCGCTGCCAACCTCCATCATCTCCTTCATGCGCTGTCCTGCGAACCACGCCATGAACTCCTCCACTCCGCGCAAGTCTTCCTCACCGCGCCACATCTCTTCAGTAGGGACGCGCTCTGGCATCAGTGCACCCGCGTCCTGAAGCGCCATCCGTATGTCTGCGATTGTGAAGTCGGCGCTGTCGCCTTGGTTGTGCACTGCATGCTGAGCGGTGGTCTGGCAGAGCAGTGAGAGGTATCGGGCTGCAAGATCAGTCAAGGAGTCGAGAACGGCTGGGCGTGTCGAATGGTAGCCTGTAGAGCGAAGAATCTGGAGGATAGAAGGGCGGAGGAGCGCGTGGAAGAGAGAAGGCGGTGTCGTCATGTTTGTGTAAAAGCTGATGTCTTCTCTACGTTTCAAAGTGAATGGGTTGTTCGTTTCGCTTGCGCGCTGGGCTTGCGATCGTCAAAAGGTTCTCGTTTGAATGAATAAGTTATTTGATATCAATGTTGCGGGAGCTGAGCTGAGCTGGGCCGTCATCGGTATTTATATCGAGGGCTTCGCAGCGCATATCCCAACAATGCGCCTTGAAACTGCAAAAATCGTCTGAAGCTGTTTGCACTGAGCTTCTCCCAAGGTTGAAGTTGGCCCAATTGGGGCAGGTGCAGAGCAGACAAAGCAGGCGGGAGCTGCCACTGTAGTAGGCACGTCTAACAATAAAAGTGGAGACAATAGAACTTAGTGGAGATACTTAAATCTTACAGCAATACAGAGGGGAGCTGCAACTACCTAATTAAATAGAGCAGAACAATACGGTTAAGTTGAAGAACTATATATTGTCACAGGGAGATTTCTTGTCGGTTTTGAGAATAATCTATGATTACTATCCGTAGCTCCTCACATATGATTTGATTTCTATGCTCAGAACTAAACTTATGGTTAGGCTTAGAATCACCATGTGGGTTTTGGATATCGAATTCGACTCTTCATAAATCTTCTCGCCTCTGTCTCGCGAAGCATCAAAAGAGCATGGATGATCTACGGAATACTGAGTAGCTAACTACCACATAATAAAATAATCTTATCGATTGCATACCAAGTCCAACATTTCGTGTACCGTCTCCTTTTCAACTCGAATGGTTCTTCAAAAACCGTCCTCAATCATGCAATATCCTTCAGTTTCATATTCCAGGATATATATCTATACAGTCATCTCCTCAGTCTTCTTCTCAAGCATTGCCTGGTCATCTGAAATACCACTGTACTTGTTGATCCAGTTCAGGACCTCCCTGTGCCAAACAAGTGAATTCTCTGGCTTCAGAACCCACTGCAAGAATTAGAAAATAAAGAAGTAGTTTCAGTAGTTGGACGACTTACATGGTTCTCATCAGGGAACATGACGAGCTTACTAGGCACTTCGCGAGCCTGTAATACGTTGAACATCGCCAAGCCTTCTGAGATAGGCAGTCGGTAATCGAGTTCGTTATGAATGACCTGATGGGTGTAAGTATATATTGGATTACTACTTTGTGCCATTCATACCAGCTGTGGGGTGGACCAGTTGCCTGTGTGCAGAGATGGATCCCATTTTTCATACCCAGCAAGGTTCTCCCACAGTGTCCCACCAAAATCGTGTTCTGGGAAGAAGAGCTCTTCAGTCGACCACTGGTTTTGTGTTGAAAAGACACCGTCATGGCATACTAAAGCCTTGAACTTGCGTCCCAAGTCGTGTCCTTGAATCCAGTCTGCTCTCATGTCAGCGTATTCCACAAAGCACTCCCCAGGAAGGGTTAAACCCACTAATCATATATCCTCCGTACGATGCTCCCAGAGCAACAGCTCTATCTGTGTCCACATAATCAACATTTTTCTCGAGATACTCAAAGCACTTCACCAAATCATTATACGGGGCGCCTCCCCAGTGGTTGGCAATGGCATCGATATGAGCTTGTCCATATCCAGTACTGCCAGTCGGGTTAGGACACACTGCAATATAACCCTGCTCAGCGAAGATTGCAGGGTTCCAACGGGTGCTCCAGTCATCTGTCCATGCTGATTGTGGCCCGCCGTGAATCAAGAAAGCCAATGGGTACTTCTTGGACTTGTCGAAATGTGAAGGCAACATGACAAGGGCGTGGTTATCATAACCAGCCGAACCTGGGTACCAGATCTCGGTGGCCTGGGACTTGGAGAGGCCGAAGGTCTTGCCATTCTTGGAACTGGCAGAAACCACGGTGACAGCCTTGGTTTCCGGATCCAAGATGCCGTAGCTTGAGCTCTCGACGCGGGACTTGGATGTGATGAGAAGAGAGTCACTGCCCTGCAGAGTATGAGCCTCTACCACAGACCCTTCTTCGTGAATGGGCTGTGGCAGATCCCGAGCTTTCAAGGTATCGGATGGCAGCTTCCAAAGCATTGATCTCCCATGTTTCTCAGCTGCAACATATAGCATCGTGTCATCTTTCTTCCAGATTACCCAGTCGGGTCTCAAATCCCAGCCGCCCTCATCATCATCTGTCTGATAGAACTCTTGGACGTTGCTCAAGTCTTCAACATCAGGGATCAACAGCAGCCTTGTCTTGTCAGATTCATACTGTTGATGTCTCATCCTAGCAAACGCAAGCTTTTTACCATCGTTTGAAAAGGCCGGTGCACTGCTATATCCCCGTAGTCGTCCGGTCTTGACAATTTGGGGGTGAGAAGGTTTGTCTGTCCAAGATTTGATGGGTACGTAGTACAGATCGGTCTTGGTGTTTCTCGCCGGGTTCAGTTCTGGATCCTTAGAAACGAAGGCTATAGCATTCTCCGAGATGTCAAAGTCCCCAGCACCGCCAAAGGGAGGGACAGGCGAGCTAAGCTGGGTACCTGCCAACAGGTTCGTAAGACCATCCTTCTCGAAAACCCATCTACCTATCTTCTTGGTAAGAGCACCGTACCAAAGCGAATTCTGGTTTGGGGTGTTCCACGTGTCCCAATGGCGGACGAAAAGGCCAGTATAGACCTTAGCTGACGTATATGTTTTGGGTTCAGTGGCAGGTAAATACATGTCGCCTTTGGGTGTAGTCACGGCGGAACAGACGAACGCAACCCTGCCATCAGAGAGGGTTTTCGCTTTTGGATTGGAGATACTTCCCGCAAAGCATTTGATCAGACGCGGCCTTGGTTATGAGTGTTAGCTATAGAATGGCTTGTATTTGCCTCTGAATTCTTACTCGGATTTATCTAGAACATGCTGATAATAGAGCGACGAGGCTCCATTCTCGCTTGTTCTAATAAAGGCGATCTCTTTCTCGCCAATCCAGATAGGGTCGCTAGCATGCGCGTCCTCAGACACGAGGTGAGACGAGTCATCTTTGATGTTCAGGATACGAATCTGGAATGACTTGGAGTGTTTTTCAAATGAATACGACGAAATCTAATCGTGTTAACACAGCTCATACAATCAATTGAAGTCATTGATGAGCTCTACTTACCGTATAGAGGATGAGCTCGCTGGTAGAGTTCGGAACACCAGTGGAACGGCGCGGGGCCGAAAGTAGCACCTCGGGGGTGAACCGGGTGGCCTGCCTCGTCATCATAGAGATAGTGAGAGCGAGTATTCGAAACGGTTTGAATTGGAGATGGTGGTTGAAGGATGAAGTAAACAGTCGCGAAGGTATTGAAAAGAGGAGAATCAAGAACCTCTGCCTCTGTGTCCAGTTGAGACACTCATCATACAAGCGTGTGTAAGTGCCCGTGCCATGTGTTCCCGCCCCCTCTCTTCTCCGCCCGCTCGGCCCCTCTCTTCCGGTGAATCCACCACTCATGCTACCTTCCTTTATCATAGTGTTACCCTGTTTGACTAAGGTTGACAACAATAAAACCTACGAGTGTATCATGTTACTACATTGTTTAGAAAGACTCTCCTCCAAGCTTTTCAGTCGGGTTCAATCTCACTCCCACCACCACAATTACGTATCTGTGTCTGTGTAAGACCCCGCTTCAATACTTGGAATAGCTCCCAAGTCAGCACTGCACACCATCAGCTCACCCATGATCGTTCACCCAGGTTCAAAAGCTCCAAGGCATTGGTTGGTCAATTTTTATTTAGGTTGTAGGACCACTTAGTAATTACGCAGTTTTCTAATGGGACAGGAGCTATGAACAAACTTAAAAGAGGCCACATATTACTTATAGTCTTCATGATCCGAATACTGAAGGATGAGTTCCATTGCAAGGGGTCTCATTAGCTGCCAAAGTTGAGTTACGGCTATAGTTCACAAACAGACTCTACAATCAAAGTAGAGGCTAGCCCTTGGTCACCTCGGGGACGGCATAGTCTCACCCTGTTGCAACAAGCAGGCTACCAAGGTACCTCAGTCCTACAACAAAAAATATTAAGAAAGGAGCATTCTATCGCATCACTCCCGATGTCACCCTGATCCTGCGGTAAATCCCATTCCTTATACCAAACGCCCAGTCCGATTAACAAATCTATCTTGACAAGTACGCTACTTGCGTTGCGCGCCAAAATTCGTTCGCTTTTTGCTCGTTGATGTATCGTTTTCGCTGTCTTCGTGCTCAACCGTCTTTTTCTTCGACTTACTTGCGTTCTTAACCGCAGTCGCAGATGTCGGTGTCGGATGATTCGAAGGTCCGTCTCGGAATGCAGCGGATGATGGTGTCGCACCAGCTGGTGTTGAGCCTCCGGATCCGGGCGTGATGCCTTCCTGCGAAGCGCATGATTAGCATATCGCCTGTACGCCTTCGCGATCCTCACTTATCCTTACCAGGTTATTCGGTCGGTAAGAAATCGACGATCGAGAAAATACTCTGTTTTGTTCCATCGGCCCGGCCTTTCGTCGCTGTGCTGCTGCGCCACTCATTCCCTTCATGTAGTTGTCGAAGCCAGTGATGATGTTGCCGCTAGGTGTGCTATCGAGGTAGGCAGTCTCCTTCTGGGCGATACTGTCTTCAACTTGCGTCTAATCACAAGTCAGCTGAATTCCAGCACAGATTACGCGAGAGGCAGGATACTCACCAAACGTCTCTCCAGAATTCTGCGCTTCTCAACCAAATCCCGAACCCTGGCTTGCGCCTTCTTGTACTCGGACATTGTCACTTGTCCGGTACCAGCCCCAGCCCCGTTGGGTTGCTTTCTTTCAGCCATTCAGGTTATTCTTTTCGATTGTTAGGTATTCGTTGATGGTTCAATGCGCGGTAAGTGAACGTCGAATGGATGATTAATAAAGGTGGTGCTTGATCAATGAAGAATCCCATTAGGCTGTGTTTGGAGTATGCATGTCGCGTTTAGGGAAGCGCGATTAGCCGCGATTAAACGCCGCTACCCCAAAACTCAAACAAGGGTCTGAGACAACAACAAAAAAAGAGGACAAGAAGTATCAAGATGCTCGCCGAAATGCCAAAAGAAATTCCTGCGTATCGCAGGTGGCTGGAACTCTCCCGCCGGGAATTGAACCCGGGTCTCAAGCGTGACAAGCTTGCATACTGACCACTATACTACGGAAGATGATTGGATGGTTGTGAGCAACCGTCGTAGTGAGTTCGATGCTTGCTGGAGCTCCAGGTTGAATTTATATCCGGATACCTTACTTAGCAACATACGATATGTGAGACTGGCTCGTCCGGGTCTCTTCGCTGTTGTGGCATGCATAATTTGTTGATAATCAAGTCCCCAGATATTTCTCTTTTATTACACTATATATACTGTACAGAACGTTTGTGTAATTTCCTGGTTTCCAATGCTGCAAAACAAGTAATACGATAATAAAACTGTTGTGGCAACGACATCAGAAGGACTTTGAGAAATTGTTAGCTTCGGTTTCCCAAAAACAAACCGATCTCGGTGACTCTAATCCCTCGTCTTCATCATATAAGCATCGCAAGAAGCAAGCTCAACTTCGTAGATAGAAAAAAGTCAGCGCCCATGCTTTAGCAGCGCACCAGGGGCCAACTGACCTCAGAAACATCATTCGGTTGCCACTTCTGCTTCAGGTTTGGTCGGCGGGGGATGGGATTCATCTTCAGAAACATCAGCTGACTTGTCCCGAATCCTTGATCGCGAAGAAGCTGAAGAACTATTGCGTCGCCGGTCATTGGGTGACTCTCTCTTCCTAGAAAACCTCACGGGAGCGCCGCTCCCATGGTTCGGTCGCCTATTTGTCCTGCGTTCCGGTGGCGCACTGCTAGAACGGCTGCGGCTGCGACTTCTACTGTGGCTTTGACTTCTACTGCGGGAGTCCGATATCCGTCCAGATCTCGACGAAGAGATGCTTCGAGTGGGCCGCCTGCGACGAGCTACCGAACGACTCCTTGATGAGGAGTACCGTCTGCGTTTCGGCGCAGGAGAATTCCGGTCTGAGGATATAGATCGAGATGGGCGAGCTGGGCGACCTCTTTCAGTACGTTTATTTGCCCGACCCCGGTATGTATCTCCTCTGGGTGATCGTGACCTCTTGCGTCTGTCTGCTTGTCCTCCTGGAGATGCAGGCCTTCGTCTGCGGTTCGACTGATCTGTGCTGCGGGATACGCTGCGACTCTTCGAGCTCGATCGAGATGAGGGCGATCCTGACCGTGAGCGAGGAGGTGATTTCCGTCGGTCATGGTCTGCGCGACCACCACCACGTCGGCCTCGCGGAACGTAACTGTCGCGCCCATATGAGTCTCCGGAATCTCGGAAACGCGGGCCAGGCGATCGCGATCGGCGACCTCCCCTTCTGAACCCTCCTCTACCGCGGTTGTCGGATTCACGATCGCCTCGGCGTCCTTGCCAAGTATCTCCACGAACAGCGGCCCGGTCTCGGCGGTCGCGGTCCTTTAGGTCGGCAACTTCGCGATCACGGCGATCCCAATCATCTCGTCTTTGTTTCGCAGTTTCTGCAGCTCGGTCTGCTTCAATCTGGATGAAAACGATGTTAGAACATGAATTGCACAGTGTTTGGGGACATGTCGTACCTTCTCTTGCATGAGCTCCAATTTCTTGGCCTCGAGGAGCTCCTTGGGCACCCCCTGGGGGCTGCTTTGGGCACTCAGCAACAACTTCCATAGATCTTTGCAGAACGCAGCTGTATCTTTATCGAGAAAGCCTGTGAGTTGAATCTGAAGCGACTTGATATCCGGCTATCGGCGACCTATCAGTATTGTCATGAATAATTCGGGAATGGAGGAACGTACATATCGCGGTCCCTCAATAAGATTGAAGACAAGTTCAATCACCACGTCATCCTCGCTACCCAAAATATCGGAGATTTTACTTGCGATCCATCTGCAAAGACGAGTTAGAATGTTGTCACACGAGGCTGGGAGTCAGATCACTCACTTCTTCATGACCTGTAGATTAACCTTTTGCATGTCAACCTTCTGACTAAATTCGGGAGGGAATTTGGTCGACTTCAGGAGTCGTGCATCTACCCCGGTGGCCATGTTGGTAGCGTCGCAATGGCGATGTGATATCGTGGATCTGAGAGACGCGTGGTTGAGAAAAAGTTGCTAGGGAAGAAAAGTGACGTCGCTAACACAAGCTTTGTGAACCTGCCCCCAACAGAGCGTCAGAGTGTCTATGCACGGACCATATTTTATTTTCAGTGCTGTCTCGCTATTACACACTACCAAACTGCCTGGTCATCTCCATTTTCAGGGCGTAACTACACTGAAGAGTCCAGAAAGCTCCTCCCTAACTAGTTGTCTAAGCAGCGTCACCCATCGCAGCCTGGGACAGAGGCATCTTCATATCGTCAACTCTTGTTTGATAATACAGGAAACTCTTCTTCCAACTACTTCCCTTGCTCTGTTCATCTCTCAAAATGGAAAACCTACACGCACCGACTGTTCCCTCCGGAGAGACCACCGCCTCTATCACAAATGGCGATGCGGGGCATCTAAGCTTTGCAGAGTTGCAGCGAAAGAAGGACGATATTGAGACCGAACTCAAGGCTCTTGGAGGCGTGCTTGACTCGGTATTCACAAACTACTTCAGAATATATGTAAATTTTTCTAATTTTTCTACAGCATGGAGTTGACATGAACACATCCCTCCTGACAAGTGATGGCTTTCCTCGCGCGGACATCGATGTTGCCCAAAGTATTGCTTTCCATAACACTGATTGAAGATTCAACCACTAACAGCATGACAGTCCGAACAACACGAGCCCGTATCATCCGACTGCGGAATGATTATACCGCTCTTATGACACGTATTGAAAAGTTTCTTCATGAACATTTCGCCAGTCTTGACGAAAATAATACTGCACCGGTCGCAAGCTCAAGCAACACTCAACCAGTCTTGCCAGATTCGGTTTCTACACCTTTGGATCCGCCTTTCGCCAAGGTCAACACCGTGGCAACAGGAAGTCCAGCCGAAACTGCTGGCCTGAAATCTGGAGATGAGATTCGCAACTTTGGTTATGTCAACCGAGCCAACCATGACAACCTCAGGAAAGTAGCTGAGTGTGTACAGGGTAACGAAGGTGTAAGTTGTGGTTAAAATGATGTCCACGAAAGCAAGCCAGCTAATATTGTATCAGAACAACGTTTTCATCAAAGTTTCTCGACCAGACGGTGTGGCAGAACGACAGGAGTTGCGATTGACTCTTACTCCAAGAAAAGACTGGGGTGGTCGAGGATTATTGGGCTGCCATATCTTGCCATTGTAATGTCTGAAGTCGTCCAAGTAACGATCGAAAGGTAGCTCGACGCCAATCATTACGGGCGAGATAATCTCACCAGTTTCACTAGTCAGGATTATCTATGTATACTTAAAAAGAGCACCTGGCTTGCATTGGCCCTGTTTCAAGTATCGATGCATTCCGTGTTTCCTTAACCGCTGGCTTAAGGCCTCATATCTCTCCATCCCTCTGAACTTTTGCCTTGTTCTACATGCGCAGTTTATGAAGCACTATAATCTACAACCGCTAAACTGCAGCCTATAGATTCGGGTTACATATGCTGCTATTTCCAACCACTGGTGTTACCTGCATCGTCACATACCTATTTCATAAGGTCACTGATCTGATAATCGAGAAGCGACCTAACTTGAGAAAGTTTTGGGCACAAGTCCATTTAGGCAGTTTACTAAAATTTCAGCCTAAATTTTATGTTTGTAACAATTGGATACCCTTTTCGTTATCTTATGCTCTTGGCATATCGTTTGTATGATGAAGTATCTCACAGCTTAGGTGAGGTTCGCCGATTGGTGCCAACTCAGGCTTCCTACCTGGTACTAAGATAGATGATTACAAAGCATCAAGTGTTTGCTTGGACCATAGTTGAGAAATGTGTTGGACATTCTCATGAGACTCAACAGGCATCATGACAAGGGAGAGAGTAGCAATAATGACTGTGCAAGTACTTGTTTATTAAGTTAATTGGCCACGAACTTAGTCATAATTGAACAGAGAGTTGTTGCAAATATGAATATTGACCAATGAAATTTCAAAGTTTACAGAACCAATTGCTACCTAAAGATGCCTAGAGTGTGCCTGGGAATGCTGACTAAATTAATATTTTGATGCAACAAGAAGCGCCTCGCCCGATCTATGATATCGGGTGCCAGCATGGGAACAAAGCCTGACTGACAGGCATTAGGATCACCTCACAAAGGAAAAATGACGACGGGATACAAGCAAGGCACGACCAGGCAGCCCAGCACGCCAGCTGGCGGAGCAAGCCTGACGAACAACCTACAGGAAGCCGCAAAAGACGAAATCTACTCAAAGCTGCCCAATGACAAGCCAGAATTTTTCCAAAGCGGTGACGGCGATGGCTGGCGACGGCAGGTTGTGATGTGGATCGCTTGCAGCAGGCTGGAGGCACTGAATGGGCGGGTATCACGTGCAGCCTACCCACTCTAGGTAGGTAGGGGCGACTGAATTTTTCGCTTGAGGTCCTTCCCTGCCCAAAGTCCCCCGCCGCCTTCAAAACGTCAGGTCGACCTAGAAAGTTTGTCAATCAATCTTGGGTATACCCACCTCTCAACGACGGTTTTTTCAGGTATTTAGGATCCCTTCCCTCCCTTCGCATCGAGTCCATTCCATCTCATCCACATTCGATCGACCTTGCGCTGTTGCCGACCGCCCAACAGAAGCTAACCCACGCCTCTCAGCACCCCGCTTGTTTACATTCTTCGCATCTGTCGCTACAACACTACAGACACAACCATCAAGATGGCTGAGCAGCAGACTCCTACCTTCAAGCTCGTGCTTGTCGGCGATGGTGGTACCGGAAAGGTGTGTAGGATCCCATGACGCAACATTTTCTTTTGCGATTTTATCGACCACCGCCGAGCTCTACTCCGCCAAGTCGAATGTCGAGAGACATGGAGCGATATCCCATCAAACGTCAACGTCGACTAACCATTTCATTTACGATAGACCACCTTCGTCAAGCGTCACTTGACTGGTGAGTTCGAGAAGAAGTACATGGCCACCCTCGGTGTCGAGGTTCACCCTCTTGGCTTCACCACCGTAAGTCTTGCGACCCCACGTTGATCTATGCGGGGTACTAATCTATCATAGAACTTCGGTCAGATTCAGTTCGATGTCTGGGATACCGCCGGTCAGGAGAAGTTCGGTGGTCTCCGTGACGGTTACTACATCAACGGACAGTGCGGTATCATCATGTTCGACGTTACCTCCCGCATTACTTACAAGAACGTCCCCAACTGGCACCGTGAGTCCACTCCGCCATGATATCATCAAACCCGAAATTAACATCATTCCAGGTGATCTCGTCCGAGTTTGCGAGAACATCCCCATCGTTCTCTGCGGTAACAAGGTCGATGTGAAGGAGCGCAAGGTCAAGGCCAAGACCATCACTTTCCACCGAAAGAAGAACCTCCAGTACTACGATATCTCCGCCAAGTCCAACTACAACTTCGAGAAGCCTTTCCTCTGGCTCGCCCGCAAGCTTGTCGGCAACCCTCAGCTTGTAAGTGCATACGTTTTTTTGTTGATCGAATACAGAATACTTACCAGCCTCCACAGGAGTTCGTTGCTGCTCCCGCTCTGGCTCCCCCCACCGCTCAGGTTGACGAGAAGCTCCTGGAGGAGTACCGCAAGGAGATGGACGAGGCCGCCGCCATGCCTCTGCCTGGCGAGCTTTCCGACGACGATCTGTAAATGACTCGTGCGGTCACGGAATACTTTTGTTGAGGAGGATGCTGCCAAGTGTCCACGGAACGATGCATGGGCAGTGTTTGAGGATGGCACATAGGCAGCCGGAACGACCATTTATGAGTACAGGGCGGAAGTCCTGGAGTTTACAGTAGCGTGATTATGGGGCGGCACAAAAGACTGGCCGTCATGCCTCTCTTTGGGGTTCAAGGGACGGTGCCACTGCAAAGAGCAGTGTCTTATTTAGTTTAGCTAGACTTCCTCTACCAAAAACAACGAACAGGGCCAAGTTTGCGTGGCTTGGCTAAGACAACGGTCATTGGCCCTTTGATGGAATTAAACGTGGTATTGTGCATAAAGTGATCAGGAGATGCAAGACAGTGTTCAAAACGGAGCAGTAGTTCCGAGCAATTGGATGAGAAGGGAGGTTAAGAAAGCAGATAAAATGATGTCTGTTGGATACCGCTGTCCATGTTTTATGGGTGTAAATGCAGATGTTTGTAGAGCCGGTTGCTGGGCTGGTTAACTTCCAGCCACTCAGTCGGGAATTGAGGTGTCGTGTTACTCCCCTTCATCGAATTAAGTGGTATTGTGGTAACACAACTTATTAGAACCCAATTAGCATGTCTGATTCGACAATTGCAAGCTTATCTTTTCTTGCAGCCTGCGGGCCTGTTCCAAGCGGCCAGTGCCAGGGCTGGCTACTAGCCAACCGTAGCCGGCCAAGAGGAGAGAATGGGCTTCGGCCCTACAGTATAATGGGTTGAAATGAGCCAAGTTTTATATCATCTGGTGGCTGATGTACCGAATTCTGAACTCGAACGTGTAGGACCTGTTTCGAGTATTATGAACTTTTCTCGACTGAATCAAACCATATGTTTCTAATATTATAAAGATCAAAATCGAGGCTTAAAGCAAAAGTATGGCAATCTAAAGTAGCTCTTAAGTACTTTACAATAATTCGGTATTATAGTTTAGGCAGTCTTGGGAAGATAACTCCGCCAGATTTCTCCCTCAACGGATTTTTGTCTCCCACCTAAATTAGTCACGAGCTGGTTCCCAACGATCATGAGCATGCATGATTTCGTGAGGACATTAATAGTGGCAAATGGAGTCAAATTGCCGCTGACACGTAGCCATGGAACTTCGTGGTACGAGCAGTGCATCATGGAGTTAGAAACAAGACTGACCAAGTGTTAACGTTATATGGTGAGCACTGATTGAAATTGTGCAAAGAAATTGGCATGACAACAGACGTTGAGCTGTAACTTTAGGAACAAACTAGTGGCCGTTATTATGCCACAGCTGCGATAGAGAGTTGAGTTACTTGAACATGGTGGAATCTAATACCTCGAAGGGGCGAGAGAAGCTAGCGACACAAGGCAAATGAAATGATTTAGTAGTTTACGTGATATCCTTTGACTTTCTTTGAAGCGTGTTATTACTGAGAGAGACATGCTTAGCTGTCGTGTTTCTTGTTGATGCAGTAGTCCATATGTGAGACGCGTTGAGAGGACCCATCAAAACAACACAAACATCCATGGATGGATCCATAACGTATACGAGGACGGACGCGGAAGAGAGGTAATCGATGTCATAGAAAAAATGATTGAGAAGATCTCCAATTTCGATAATCGAATATGGAACGCGGCTTATTTAAAAGAGCTATCGAGAGCAGCAATTACAAGGATTGTTGCTGATGGAAGGCAGGAAGAATGAACTCGAGATTAGGCTTGGCGGTTTATTTGTTTATTTAGGTAAAGTACCTATTTAAATAGGTTGGATGGCAGGCATGACACCCCTGCGTGCTGGCGCATGCAGCCACTTAATGAAACAGGGGTGTCAATTGACCACGAGATGGTCCCCAGGATCGCTAATACCACTTGTTAATTGACTACGTGGGGCAGGACGATAGTGATTGAGAAACAAGGGAATGGAGCAAGAGAGGGCTATGCTATTTTGTGTCTTTTGTCGATCCGACAAAATCACCAGGATACAACTGGAAAAGTTTGCCTGATTGTAGTCAAATGCATAGATCCGCATGCATAATCTACCTACCTAGTATGTAATGGGATGACTAGCCTACAGTAAGTACTGAAAAGATAAAACTATTAGCTTTCTTTCGTGACGCATACGAATTCCCTCCCCTTTCTAAAAGATTAAAATAAAGTTATGTCTAGCATTTCACTGCCCTATCGCGCGTCTTTATGCTGTTGCGATGATGCAAATGGAAAGGGGAAACATTGCTATACATACTACGGATACGTAAGGGGACGAGTCAGCTTCTCGTATCTGGCCGACAAAGATTTATGTATCTGGAATAAGACATTTTATATGAAAAGCTTAAATAATCAAGACACGGTGAGACACGCTCTGGGTGATACCGTGTTTTTGAATTGAAAAGAAAAATGGGTTATCTAAAAAGACAAGGCGGGAAAGCTAATCTCAAAGAGCGTAATGTAGATCTGAAAAGGTCGGTAGGGGAGGTTGGTTTTTATGTTGTTGTGTTGCTGGGATTCTTCAATGCCCACATCATGTGCTGTGCAGGCGCCGCCAGCTGTTAGTTAGCAGGTGCCACACACGATACGTAAATACAAGACAGGGGGGCGCGTTTACATACAAGGTTCACGCGGAGGTAGGTGCAAGCGCCAAATCCAGAGACAAATGGGGATCCAGGAGGGGAAGTCCTGTGCAAGGGCCTTGGAAGGAACTCAAGGGACGATACCTTCCTAGGTTGGGTCGCCTCGTTTTAGAAGCACGCCCGCCAACGTCTACGACAACCTCGTTTTTCCTCTTTCTCTTCTTCCCTTTCCATCTTCCTTATTATCTCAGAAACCACTCAAGCCATCAGGTTCAAGTATCTTTTTTTTGTACAACTTCTCTCTGTGTTGGTAATCTCGCGCCTGTTTTCATTCTTCTCGACAACCAGCACGACACGATCCGCCTCCTCTGATCGCACAGTAATGCGTCTGGACCTTCAATAAGGCCATCCCCATCACCCTCTCCTCTCCGCAATCATGGCCGACTCTACCAAATCCCCCTTCCTCACCGCTACGCCCGACAAACACGCCCCCTCGGCCTCAAGTCATCACGACCTCACTGCCACGCCCCAGAGCCTCCCTCCTCTGGCTGATGCAACTGCCAATCCAGCCATGTCTGTGCCTGACTGTGAAAAGCACCCCAAGGGAAAGAGGAAACGAACTACGTAGGTTGACACCATTGCAAAGTCAATTCAGGCTGCATCGGTATTGTCAAAGGAATTGAGCTAATTTTCCATGGTTTGCATCGTGCAGGGCTAAGGACAAAATCGTTCTCGAAGAGGCATACAGTAACAATCCTAAACCTGATAAGCAAGCGCGCCTGGACATTGTTCAGCGCGTTTCGTTGAGCGAGAAGGAAGTTCAGGTATGGCATTGGCACGCTTTGTATTTGGCGTATTGGAACTCAATCTTGATATACCTCGAACCCACCACGCGTCAATGGCTTTTGAAAACATCAAACTGACATCATCTCCAACAGATCTGGTTCCAAAACCGAAGGCAAAATGATCGAAGGAAATCGCGTCCTCTATCACCAGGAGAAGTGGCTCGTCTTCATCAATATGCAAACATGCACCCTTTGACTTCCGACCCAATCACCAGCACTACTACGCCTAGCAAACCTGAATATTCATTTCCAGTGTCCGAACCTTCTGTATCCCGATTCGCGGATTCTCTCTCCGCGCCTCCGCGACGTTTCGATCAGACACCTTCCATGTCACGTTTCCAATCGGATCTTGTGAATAGCACGCCAGCTTCCCTTGGCCATGATCGCGGTTTTCGCTTCTATTCCGATGTCACCCCCAACCGTATCGACCCTGGCCTCTCACACGAATCCCGAGATGTGTCCCATTCTTTGTCAAGCTCTGTGTCTAGTAATGTTGGTTATTTGGCCAACCGGTGGAATTCTGGGGCCAGTTCCTTTTCTACGCCTGCTGCTTTTACCCGCAGCGGTGACGACTCTTTCAGGTATGCAATGCATGTCTCGTTTAATGTGAACTTCACTGATCAAAGTAGATTTGATTCGTTCCCTCCATCCTCGTGCACTCCTGAACGACCCTCTCTCAGCCAGAGCCAGTCCAAGGTTCACCTTGCGACCTCCTTGGAAGGAAAGGCAGAGCTAGTCTCTAGCCAAGAAACTCCATCACGTGAAATGCCTCCTCGACCATCCTCTACAACCCCAAACCTACCTCAGGTTCGACGTGGCCTGCAACGTAGCCACAGCGCTGTTCCTTCGATCACTCTTCCTCCTCTGTCGGAACTTACCAGCAGCTTGCCTCCTAGGCTCATGCGAGGTCGGTCTCGTGACGTACATGCCTGGGAATCCTGCGCGGACGCTGAGAATCGTGATGAGCTGACAGCGCAGGCCGAGTACGAGTCGAACGGATCGGCGGCTGCAGCCATCAACATTCTTCGTTCCACGAGCGGGATTCTCCAACCAAGCACTGCTAAGCGCAACGCTCCCATGACGAAGCCTCAACGACCTCACCAGGCAAAGAAGGCGAGACTGGATCCTAGTGGGTCAAGTATTTCACGACTGGAGATGGAGTCGGAAACAGAAAAGGCTGACAGGGAGCATGGCAAGGTCAAGGTTTCAATGTTGGTCTCTCCAACAGGCGGTGATTCAGATAAGGAGAACTTGAGCCCTGACGAGGAATCCAGTTCACCGGATCCTTATCACCGTCGACCTCTGCCGCCTGCCTCCAAACCTCTTGGCGACAACCCCCGACGTGGTCGAGTCCTTCAGGAGCAGAGGAACCCGAATCTACTTTCGAGCCGCGCAAACACAGCGCCCGCGCGACCCCGTTCCATCATCAAGGAAGGCTTGGAGATTTTCGAAGATAGGATGAAGCCAGTTATGCCATCTCGGGAACATGAAGTTGAGAAATTTATGCGAAGTTCAATCAGTCCTAGCAAAAAGCCGGACATGGACTGCGTGGCAGGGCTCCTTTCTCTCAGCCAAGGAGCCTGGAGGTAAAGAAAATGACGAAAGAAAAAACCTGCTGTTGCAGATTTTCGGATGTAATTGAGGGGAAACATCTGGACGAGTTTCCATGGCCAATTTGGTTTATTATGGGTTTCTTTCCAGAAACGGAGAAGGAAACACAACACTATTGCATGGCTTGCATGACTCTTGTTCCCAATGTACACAGGTGTATGATGCTTGTTCACGTCCTGGTTCAATGGTACGTGTTTTTTTTTTTTTTGGGGGAGGGGGGGGGGGGGGGGGGTTTTTTTTGGCCC